>JAOYMZ010052934.1:0-13804 GCA_025802335.1 Pinguicula primuliflora | reverse complement strand
TTCGACCCATAACCTTGCTGCAGTTTGATCAATGCCAAAAGACCTTCAAAATCAAATTCAACCAAAATATGGTCGAGAAACAATTTTTTGATGATATATCTTTAGAAAAGGGGGTTGTTCTCGTGAACCCGAAAAAATACTCGATACACGTCGAGATAGATATCGGATTTTGTATCTGAACCCGATGAAAAATGTGAACGCACCAACCTGTGAGTTCGTCTTCCTGTGTCTTTTCGTTCAAGTATAGGGTTTCATGTTGAAATCTAGATTTGAGTTCAAATCTTTGTAGATACGAACCAATTTTGTTGTGATTTTCCATAATCGATAGATATAGTTGTATGAAAATTTGTAGAAAACAGAGTTTGTCGGTTAGTGCTAATTGCCTCAGCCACAAAATTGAAAGCAGCTAACCCGAGTAAAAGCTCCAACCTTGTGCTTGAGATTGGGCAAAAATAGTAATGGTAGATGCGGTTAGGGATTGGTGGAACTTTTCCACTTTTCACACACCAATTGGTGAGTGCTCTTTCTGTATTTATATACTCACTGCCATGTACATAGTTTATCCGACCCATTGGACTATATATAATAAATTACAACTAAGTACATTTATATTTACAGAAAATACACTTTCATACTCTGGTTTTCAATCCTTTGAATCTGCAGCATCATTCTTCACCAATTCATGATTCTCAACTTCAATTCGATAAGAAACTGGTGAATGCTGGTAACAGCAAGGATTTTGTAAAGACATCGACAAGCTGATGAGAGGATGGGATATACATAGGGAGTATGAACCCGGATTTGTACAAGTCTCTCACAAAGTGATAATCCAATTCGATATGTTTCGTCCTCTCGTGGAATATGGGATTTGTAGTAAGGTGGATTGTTGTCTGATTATCACAATGTAGCAGAATAGACAAATGTATTTGACCTTGCAGCGTTTGCAATATATAAGAGATCCATTTTGTCTCACATGTTGCGGTGGCGAGGCTGCTATACTCAGCTTCAGCTGAGGAACGAGACACAATGGTCTGTTTCTTTGTCTTCCATGAGATTGAAGCATCCCCAAGTTTGATAATGTATCCCGTGAGAGATCGACGAGTATCAAGGCATGATGCCTAATCAGCATCATAGTAAACATTAAGTTGAAGATTATTGTGAAGGGAAGAAATAAGCATAGATGCGAATAGCCTTTCAAATAACACACAATCTGTAATGCTGCTTGATAATGTGCTTGATGGGGGGACTGCATAAACTGGTTTAAGTGTTGGACACAATAACTAATATCTGGTCTAGTGAAATTTAGGTAGAGCAGCCTGCCAAGTAACGCCCGATACAGTGATGGATTAGGTAAGGGATCTGATGCATCTGAGAAGGCAAGTTTCATGCCTGGTGATGAGGGAGTAAGCGAGGGCCTTGCATCTTCAAGACCATAATCAGAGATAATGTCAAGCACATACTTACGTTGTGTGACATAAATACCACCTTGAGAAGGTAATAATTCTGAACCAAGGTAGTAATGTGCTGCACCGAGATCTTTCAAACTAAACTGCTAGTCAAGATAGATTCTGATGGAGTTAAACTCTGCACTAGAACTCCCCGTGAGAAGCACATCATCTACATATACCAACAGTGCGGTGAAGCTATCAGGTTTGGTCATGGTGAACAAGTAGTGATCCTAGAGAGATTGTTGAAAATCATACATCAATAAGGAGGAAGTCAGTGCTTTATTCCAATGGCGAGAGGATTGTTTGTGCCCATATATAGATCGTTTCAGGATGCAGATTTCACCTGGTTTTGCCTCGTGATACCCAGGTGGGATGTCCATATAGACTTCTTCATCTAGGTGTCTATGTAGAAAGGCGTTATTGATGTCCAACTGTGCAATAGACCAGCCACGAGCAATTGCCATATTTAGGAGTATACGCACTGATGTATCTTTGGCAACTGGAGAAAAAATCTCCTGGTACTCAACCCCCTCAATTTGGTTGTAACCTTTAGCCACTAAACGAGCTTTTTGATGACAGACAGTCCCATCTGGATTCAGTTTGGTCTTGTAGACCCATTTACACCCAATGGTGTGCTTGCCTGCAGGAAGAGGTCCAAGTATCCAGATTTGATTCAGAATTAGAGCTTGAAGTTCATCCGTCATTACTTGCACCCATTCAGGCTTTAACACTGCCTATTTATAAGATCTTGGTTCCATAGTAGGTGAGACTTGGGAAAGTAGACAGGCTGATGCAGGAGTGAGTGGCGATCCGTGGCTAGTCATGATAGTGTGGAGCAGAGGTAAGTCTGGTGGAACGACGAGGAGGTGGTGTTGCTGTGTTTGGATCTATTGGAAGATTTTGTGTTTGAGATGCATTATCAGGATGAATCATTGGTGAGGAGATATCAGTAGGAGCATTAGATAGATTATCAGGTAAAGAATCTGCATTCTCGGTTGTTGTTGTTTTGCATTCTGAGGGGGAGAGTCTACATGGTCTGCTTGAATAGGTATATCTGGTGTCAAAGGCTGACTAGTGTGGAGTATTGTGTTTGGAGGGGATGGCAGCACAGGCAGAGTTTGTGAAGAATTAGAGGAAGGTGAAACACTATTGTGGTAAGGAAAGATGTCCAAACAAAAGTTCATGTGGACCTTTTCACTTCAGTGTGGCTGTAGGGAGTCTGTTGATCAGATAGACAGAAGCTAGTATTGCATCACCCCAGAAATGTTTTGAAAGATTGGATTGAAATATCAAGGTTCTCGTCATATCTAACAAGTGTCTTAGTTTTCTTTCGATTACTCCATTTTTCCGTGGAGTGTAAGATGCACTTTTCTGGTGTACGATGCCGAGGGAAACTACAAGTTCATGGCATGCTTGGTTAAGCAACTCAGGCCCATTGTCTGTTCTAAGAGTTTTTATCTGGGAGTTGAATTGTGTGTCTACCAGTTTAGCAAACTGAGATAATAGTGGAGTGACAGAGTCTTATCTCGCATGAGATATATCCGGGTAGCCCTGCTATAGTCATCAACCAGTGTAAGGAAATATGTTGCCTCAGTGATAGATCGAGTGGCAAAAGCACCTGTAACAAATACATCACTGTAAACGAGTTCGAAAGGGGAAGTGGTATGACATTCATGTTGAGGGAAGATCAGGCATTTTTGCTTGCCTTTATGGCAAACATCAATGGATTATGAGATTTCTTGTTTGAGACTGTAACAGATAGTCTTTTCATAACTTTATGAGAAGGATGACCGAGTCTATTATGCCACAAAAGTTGGGAGACATCATCATACTTAATATTATAAACAAGAGTATTAGAAACACAGTTTGGCGACAAAAAGGGTGCATATGACAAAATATGAGCTAAAGCTGGAACTTGTGGCTCTTTGGCAAAAACTGAATCCAAAACGTAGAGGCCATGGAATTCCTTTCCATTGGCTAGGATCTCTCTAGACTGAAGGTCCTGCACCAGACAGTGTGATGAAAAGAAAGTGAGAAACACATGGGAAGTAAGGGAAAGTTTAGACTTGTGGGCTCAATACATGCTAAAAAAATATTGTAGATGCAAAGGACCATCCTTAGCACTAGCAAGAAAACTGCACTCCAACACATGGATGTGGATGATAGAGGTGAGGAAAGTGAAGCTCAACAACACTCTTTGGCTCATTGGTGAAGGAGAATGCAACTTTTGGTGGGACAAATGGATGAATAGACCCCCTTTGGGACAAATGAATCAAGTGACACTCCCCAAACTCAAAGTTAGGGACTTTATTCGAAATCATCAATGGATGAAAAGGAGACTAGGCCAAAAGCTGACCCCCAATCTAGTTGAAATGGTCATGGAGGTTTCTTTACAAGAGGAGAAGGATATTTGCATTTGGATACCCACTTATGATGGGAGTTTCACAATCAAATTTGCATGGGACATCATAAGGTACAAAACCATACCTACTCAAGATTACTTATGGTTTTGGCACAAACATATACCATCTAGGATGAGCATACACATGTGGAGGATGGTACACAATATTTTAGCCGTGGATGACAAACTTTGGAGTAGAGGTATTCTCCTTCCATCTTGTTGCTCTTGTTGCATTAATTCTCACTCTATTGAGTCCCTTTCACACCTCTTTATGGAAAGTGAATTAGTTTTAGTTGCTTGGAATCATTTTTAGAATATGTTGGACATATATTCCTTTTCTATGACTTTTGATGCACGCCTTGAAGCTTAGTTGTTACCACAACATTGTTCAACCATGGATTTTATTCGAAGATTGCTCTTTGTTCTTATTTCTTGGGAGATTTGTAAGATGATGTGCAAGATTAGATATGATGATGAATCACCATCCTTTGGCTCTATTATCTACATCATATTATATAGCTTGAAGGATATTATGGGACTCACTTCATTGGCCACCCCATTCAGGCGGACCACAAGGAAATATTGGTGGTTCTTCATCTCACACTAACTCCTCCCAAGCCAAGACATACTCTTCACGTGCAATGGATTCCTCCTTCTCCCCCTCTCTTTAAACTTAATACTGATGGAAGTTCATCCATCTCTACTGCGGGAGGAGGGGGATCCTCTGGGATTCCCTAAGTTCGTTTATCATCTCCTTTTCACATAAATTATCATTGCCTTGTTCTAGTATCGAAAATGAAACTAAAGCACTTCTTTTGGGACTTCAACTTTGCTATAATCGTGGCTATACATCGTTGGAGGTGGAGATTGATTCCATGCATTTGGAGGGCATCCTCAATGAGGGAACCACCGCTCCATGGCACATTAGGGGTCAAGTAAGCAAGATTCTTCAACTTATGTCTCTCTTTAATTTTATTTCCGTACAACATTGTTATAGAGAGGCAAACTCCGTGGCGGACATGCTTGCAAAATGGGGAGCAACACATCATGATGAAATCTTCAACAACTCCCAAGACCTCCCTCAAGGTACAATCCAACTTTTGGACCTTGATCTACATTCAACATATGCAAAACTCTCTTTGGCTTTATTTTGTAGACGCGACCGTGTCTATGATTGTTTCATTAGACACAGCCTTTTCTATGAACTCTAGCTATAGGTATTCGGCCAATGGGCATATACTTTGTATGATGCAAATTTTTTCTTTAGCTTGGTTGGCAAGCATTAGGTATTCGGCAAAGGGTCATTGTATAATTTTAGTGACAGCTAGGCAACACAAGTTTCCATTCTTGTTGAACCTTATAAATTTATTTAACGCATAACCCTTCCATCGTGGAGGTTTAAAAAAATTTAGAATTCCTTATTCTTTCTTGTATTTATCTCCTTTCATATTTTGTGATGTTGGGAAACAAGAGATTGATCCTGTGAACACCCAATTTTCGTGATTTGGATATTGAATTCTCTATCTTAATTTTCTGGAATTCTTACATAATCGAATTAACTATGTTTTTGCTTATATCAAAATTGAGTTTATGTTTATTCATGAGCATGAGTAGCTAATTCTTTTGTGTGGGTTGTAGGTAAGTTCTTGTACATGAATTGATTTAGGGTATCCAATTAGTTGCAGTTAATAAGTTTATTTATCGTTTGTTGTTTATAATTGTCTTCAATTATCTAAGGTGAGTAGGACCACCGAGCCATAAACCTTAGAAAATTCGAGACGATAGGACCACCGGGCCTTAGAGACTGAAGGAGTAAGACTACCGAGCCACCCTTTAGATAGCTCAAGCAAACGATATCCTATCTTAGACGCCATTGGTTTGGGTCCAGTTAGGAAGGTTCAATACCTAGGTCTTAATCACAATCTACCGAGAGAACTAACGTTAATTGATAGATTATAAGTTAGAAGATAATCACCTAAAAGTGGGAAATCCTATAGCTTTCGAGGTGAACTAATAAACTATCCTTTGATTTTGCATTTTAGGATAACCGACATCAATTATGTGTACAAAGATGAAACTACAACCCTGTACCCGTCCTTTTCGCCGTTTCTTTTTATTTAGCTTCATTAGTTTTTTTTAGTCGTTAGAAAATCAAATTGAAATTCTCCAATTTAATTGCTTTATTCCGAATCAGTGATTAGGAGGATAATAGTATAAGTCAACCCACACCGAGTCTTTCAGAAATTCGACCTCGGGAATGTATTTTGTACACTTACGAGTATTTATTTGATCACGCACTACAACGAGACTTCTTACCAGACAAGTTCAGCTTCTCAATCTCCTTTCCCAACTTCATGTCCTTCAGAACCCAAACTACTTCATGTGCTTATTTTGTTTACATCGTTCACACAATTTATCAAGAAGTGCTTGCAATAGAGATGAAATGGATTTATTCAAATGCCTTCGTTCAAATTTATCAAGTAACAAATGTGCAGATATGTTACTGAGCAGAAAAAATTAAAAAAGAATTAAAAAAGAATTTGGGTGAGTATCTGCTGTGGCTGCAAGTTCTCCCCTCTGAGCTCCAATAACAGCACAGCAATTCCAAATTTATCTTTCTTCTTCCTCATCTTCTTCTTCTACACTTTCCTTTTCAAGTCACATGAACTTCTTCAGTCAAATTTTTTTTATTTTTTTTATTATTTTTAAAATTTTATTTTATTGGCATCGTCCCCTCTACCAAAAGTTGTGTTGTGCCCAATAATAAAAGAAAAAACAACAATGGATAAAAGCTTCTTTGAGTCTTGTAGGAGCAGTTGCATTTTTGTCTTCGAGTAGATTGGAGCAATCTGATTGCTCCTGTCAGTGTGCTTGCTGTATGAATCTTTTGTAGCCCGTCCTTTCTTCAGTCAAATTACTGTTGGCCTCTGTACATACTTGTTGTCCATGGCTACTGCAATTCTATTGTTAAACAATTGTTGGGGAAGTGAGAAAATTTCATCTTGATGGATCCCAATAACTCCCAGGATGTGCCAAGCTTCTTAAGCCTCCCACCATCGTCGAACAATAAGACCAGCCCACCACAGGACAAGGCGTCCTCAGAAATCAAAGATTTTCCGATTTTAGTTGCAGACAAGGTAGAATCAAAGATGGGCTTGGGACCAATGCAAAGCTCCAACAAGGACGTCACACAAAAGTCGACGGCCGTGGGAGGAGACTCAAAATGCCTGCTCTCTGTCCTACAAGATGAGCCGGAGTAAATCTCCAATTCTCCAGAAATGGCGAAGACGGAAATTCAAGCTGTTGAGAAGATAGAGATTTGGAGACGATGAAGAAGAACAAATTTTTTTGTGAGATAGATGATGACAAATTGATGTAATTTTTGAGAATAGCAGAGGGTGGATGTTAAAGGCCGGGATTGATTAAGAGAAATGATACATGTACATAACCAGTTTGTACATAAAGTGTATATAGTATAGTTTTGTATAGGTTTTTTAAAAAGTGGATGTAGTTTTACATTTAATACTGCAGGGGTAATTTTGTCATATCCAACAAAACTACATCTAACTTAAATAATTATAACACAAAACTACATGTACATAATCTTTATGTACAAAAGGGTTTTTTTACAATTATAATTGATCTGTATCTTTTTTTTGGGAGAAGCAAAATATATTATAGAAACAAACAAATGACTTTACAAACATACAAATCCATACTATACACATCCTCTCATACACATTAAAGGCTCTCTAGTCCAATCATCAAAACTATACAAAAAGGAGCTTCTTTTCTTCGCTTTCATCCATAGCCACGTGTTTTGCTGAATTTTCGGCAGCATTTCCTCTATTTTTATGTCATCCTGTCTAAAATATTTCCTGTTACGAGCATTTCAAATAAGCCAGTTTATCACAACCCAAACCATAAACCACATATCAACCTTCAAACCCTCCAATTTATCATTTAAAAAGGACATCAACGCCTTCGGTTCACAACTTTGACATTTCAACCAATCTTTCAACATCTTCCATATTTGCACAGTAAAGTCACAAGTCATAAACAAATGATTTCCACGGTCCTCATATTCGTTGCAAATAATGCACTCACCCAGCATGTCTAGCTGTATAATACCTCTTCTTTTCAGGTTGCTTATTGTTGGGAGGGGGTTCTGGATCATCTTCCAACTGAATATAGAGACTTTCTTTGGCACCATTGCGCTCCACACCTTGGTCAGTGGCTCAATTTCTTCTTCCTCAAATTCTGGTGTCCTTTGCTGTTGCAGTTTATCTTTGGCAGTTCTCACTTCATACTTCCCAGACTTATTCCAACTGCATCTCTAGGTATCCAGTTTGTTTTCCTGCAAGACATGAAAAGTTAGATAATTTTCTAGCTCCTCTACCAGATTCTGCTCCCAACTAAACAGAGATCTTTGCCAACTCCACCTCCATTCCCATCTGCCATTCCTCCATCTCCCATGCCTAACCACACTCTCACCCTCCAAACGATCTAGTCTCCTCAATCTATCGAAATGTACGTGTAGTGTATTATCTCCTACCCAGCAATCCTCCCAAAACAATGTCTCCTCATCACTTCCCACCCTTATTTTCATCACTCCTAGAAACTACTCCTCCGATGCTACCTTCTTAACTCCCCTCCACCAAGTAGTATCTTTTACCCTCCTACTCCTACTCCTTGTATTCCCACCTATAAGTTGGTCCCCTCCACTTGTCTCCCTCCTCCGTAACCTCCTACATTTTCCCACCCAAATTTTCCCCTCTCCATTTGTACCTAGATACTATCACCTCCTTCCACAACTCCTATTTTTCATTTAGTAATCTAACCGCCCACTTCCCAAATAGTGCTCTATTCATATCCACTAATCTTTTGACTCCCAATCCTCCCATACCTATAGGTTGACATATCTTATCCCACGACACCCAAACCACTCTTTTCTTTTCGTCCCTCACTCCCCAAAAGAAGTTTCTGCGGATTGATTTTAGTTTTTCAAGGACTTGTTTTGGTGCAATGAACATTGAGAAGTAGTATGTAGGCAATGAAGATAACACTGAATTGATGAGTACAAGTCGGCCAGCAACAGATAGATCTCGTCCACTCCTTCCCCCCAGCACTTTCTGAAATCTGTCTATCATCGGTTTCCACATTTCAGCTCTGTTCTCCTTCCCCCAACTGGTAAGCCCAACTGTCCAATCTTGCAATTCATAATATCAGCCATTTCTCCAAATACACTTTCCTCCATGTTCACCCCCATCAAGCTACTTTTCTGATAGTTAATCCTTAGGCCTAACACCAATTCAAAGCAACGTAATACTGTCTTAAATCCTTTCAATGTCTGCCACGTTCCTTTTTCGAATAAAACTACATCATCTGCAAATTGTAGATGTGAGACTTTAATCCGATCAGCCCCTACCTCCATTGGTTCAATGACCCCTTCTTCTACTGCCCTCTTTAACATATAGTCCAATCCTTTCGCTATGATCAGAAACAAAAATGGGGATAATGGGTCCCCTTGTCTTAGTCCTCTTTGTGGTTGGAATTCTTTTGACGGGCTACCATTCACCAACACCGAGTTTGTGGCTGAAGTAAGGCATTCATGAATCTATCTTCTCCACCTCATAGGGAATCCAAGGTTCTCCGACATATTCTCCAGAAACTGCCAACTTACTGAGTCATACGCCTTCTCAAAATCCAATTTTATGATCAGAGTCTCATGTCTCGTCTGTCTAGCCTCATTTACCAGTTCATTTGCACACAGTATGCCATCCAGAATTTGTCTCCCTGCCAAGAACGCAGTCTGATTCACCGATATTACTTCCTCCAACACTCCTCTTATCCTCCTTGCAAGTAGCTTCGCAATGATTTTATACATGCTGGCCACTAATGTAATTGGTCTATAATCTCCTACATGTTGCGGAGAACCAGCTCTTGCGATCAACATTATATGTGCTTCATTTCCCCCTCTGCAAATTCTACTATTCTCATAAAACTCCCTCACCATCTGACTGATCTCCTCTTTCATACATGGTAGAAACTTCTTGATAAAATTAAAATTCATCCCATCCGGTCCCGGGCTCTTCCTACCTCCACAGCTACTTATTGCATCCAACACCTCCTTCTCTGTAAATGGTCTAACCAGCTGTTCCCTTGGATCCATACTCAGTATAACTCTATCCCTACATCTTAGTCTCGGTCTCCTACACACTGGCTCTTTGAATCTCTCCTCAAAATGACCTCAGAAAACTTCTTTACCTTGATCCGGCTGGTCAATCCAGACCTCCCCGTCCCATATCCCCGTTATAAAATCTCTCACTCTATTCCTCTTCACACATTTATGGAAAAAAAATCAGAGTTCTCATCTCCCTGTTGCAGCCACTGTATCCTTGATTTTTGTATCCATAGGCTCTCCATCTCCCTCATTGTGTCTTGTATCTCACTCCAAATTCGTTGTGCATCCCCTTTTTCCTCCTCCTGTGGTACCCCCCTCTTCTGCTTTCCTTTCAATCTCACCCAATTCTTCTCTCAATCTGACCAATCTCGCCTCCGGGATCACATTTCTGTTATGTTTCCAATCTTTGATCCCTTTTCGGATAATCTTTAGCTTTTCTTTTATCACAAATCCCTTGAATCCCCTGACTCCTGTCTCCCTCCACATTTTCTCCACAAAATCCACAAAATCTTTTTCTTGTAGCTAGTGGTCTTGAATTCTCATGGGCTTTGCTCCCCAGTTCACCACCTTATCCATCAATAATATGGTACAGTGATCCGAATCTTGTCGTTGTAACCCTTCTTGTATCCATTGTTCTGCTCCTTCCACCAATTCTCATTCAACAGAAACTGATCCAGTCTGCTCATGGATCCCAATGTTGGCCTATACCACGTGAATTTCCTCTTGCAATCGGGATATCTATCAACTGGCAGATGTTAACGAACTCCTTAAACTCAGCTAGCTCCCCCATATTTGCCACTGCCGTACCCCTTCTCTCCTCTCTTGACAACACTGCATTAAAATCGCCAAATACACACCACCTATCTTCTTGTCTGTTTCTGATCCTCTCCGAAATCTCCCCCCACTGGACTCTTCTTCCTTCTATGTCTCCATCCCCATACACATTCACCAATTGCACCCTCCCTTCGACCCCCTCCCATCTGCCATACAGTCCGAGGATCCCTTCTCCGTCCCACATTCCTTCGCACTTAAATTTAACTGGATCCCAAATACATAGCAGCCCCCCAGATGCACCCCTGGACCCCTTATATCTCCAATCAAATCTGTCATTATACCATAGTGTTTGGCATTTCCTCCTATCCACTATCTCGCATTTTATTTCTTGTATCCCTACAAACTCCACCCTCTTATCTCCAAATAAATCCTTCAACCCCTTTCTTTTTTGCCCCCTTCCAATTCCTCTTGCGTTTATTGTTAATATCTTCATTTTTCTACCAACACCTTCCCCCAACTCTCTTTTGTTCCTTCGTATTTACTTCTGACTCGGTTTCTTCTTTCCCGCCATATCACGTGTTTCCATATCCTGTATGATGTTCAATATGCTTTCTGCATCATCCCCAACCTCCACCCCCATCTTCCATCCCACACTCAATATTTCTTCAGCTTGAGTTCTCAAATTTATGCTATTACTAGCCATGATGTTGCTGTCATAGAGTGAGCTTGATGTTTTCGATGTTCTTTCCTTCTTTTCCTCCTTTCTCATCGCCTCCCGTTGGACCTCCTTCCTTATTCTCCTTGCCTCTTGCTGTACCTCCTTCCTGATTTTATCATTTTTCTCTGCCTGTGCTGTCTTCTTCTTTTCTTTTGATTTCTTTTTCCTCTTATTCTGACAGTAGTATTCCCCTTCCTCCACTACCTGTTCTCCCCCTTCCTGTTTCTCCCTCTCTTGATCTGTGTCTGATCTCCTCACTTCTTCTTCCTGTTTCTTACCTTTCTTTTTCTTTATGGCTTTCTTACTCCCCCTTCCCATCTCCTCATGCATTCCAATCTGAGATTCCATAACCAATGCCTTAATCTCCTCCTCCATGCCTCCCTTCCAATTCTCGTCATCCCAGGTCTTCTCCTCAACCTGTTCTAGTCTTACTGCCCCTTTCTCCGGTTGTACTTCCTCCTCCTCAGATACTTCAGCTTGCCACATCTTTCCTTTACCTTCGTAGCTATTCTGCTTGTCAAAATTCTCTTCCCCTGTCCACTCTTCCTTATCACGACTCAACATTGCCACCTTCTACATTACTCTTCTTTCGAGGACATATCATCCATATGCTCCTTCTTCTGTCCTACCCTATCTTCTTCGCTAGTCTCATAAACTACCTCATTGCTCCATTCTTCTCGCTCAAATCTCATTTCGTTTGCTTCCATCACCCAAACTTTCAGCATCTTGCCATCAACCTCCACATTCCACTGTGTATCCAGTTCCGTACCAATTTTTTTACAAATTAGTAGCTGTGCCGCCTCCAAATATTCTTTTGATTCAGTCACTTTGTCCACCTCAATCAGTTTTCCTAGTTTATTTCCAATAATCTCAAAAACCTGCTTCGTCCATGCACTCGATGGCAACCCATATATCTTCACCCATTTCAGTTGTTCTGACCCTTCTCCCAGCTCCGTCCACTTCATCCATTCCTTAACCCACTTTCCTGCCAACTCTTTATCTGTCTTCATCAATGTATCCAGTTCTTCCACATCCACATCTCTGATCATTGCTTTCCATGGCCCCAAATTATTGACTCTTAGCTTTCTGTATCCACCCCTTCTCAGTGCTCTCTGTAATTCCTCCCACCCATCCGAATCCTTCAGCTTCACCACTATAGAATGCCTCATCCACTCCACATCCTTTCCAACTGTCTTGATGACCATGTCTGCCTTTATAGCCCCTCCCACATTGTTTCTCCCTTCTTCCTCCCTCCTCTTGCTACACTCTGGTTCCTCTCTTCCTATCAGCACCTGCTTGTTTTTCTTTTGCACCTCATGTTGTATCCCGTCCATACCAGTCACCTCCTTATACGATAGTTGAGACCTTTCTGCCCCTTTCTCAATTCTGTAGTTTTTTTTCATTGCAATTGCCTGTGTCTTCTCCTTCTGCCCTTTTTTTGCAAATTTTGCCAGATTCACCCTCAGCTTGAAGGACCCAATCCAGATATTGTACAAACTCTCCTCCATCGCCTTACTATATATCACCTCTGTAAACCTTACAAAACCGAATTTCTGACCCCAGTTGTTCAATTTCATCGGAACAGAGATATCACAGACCATACCTTGTCTACCAAAGATTTCCCACATCGAGTCATGGCTCCAGAAATGGGGGAAATTCATAAAGAAATAAGAAACTCCTTCCCCCTCACTTACCTCCCTCGCGCCACTTCACATCATCCTCGGTCCCAGCCGGTTGTGTACATCCCTTCGTGTGCCCTCAATTCCTGCCTCCATACTACCAATCATCGTTCCTAGGGTTAGGTTTTGGCTTTTTGGTAGAGCTACGGTGTTTCCCTCCTCCGTCTCCTTTCGAAGACGACCTTGGGCTGGGTTAGGGTTTGCCTCAGTCATTAGGTTTCTACCTCCCAAAATGCTCCTCAACACACTGGTCTGGCTACACATCCTAGAAAGGGTGGTGTATTCCTACGGATTGGCCGGGTTCGCCTCTATAATCTCAGGTTTGGGTCGGATTTCTTACAGTTCTAGGTTTCGCCCGCTAAGACTCAACTCTCGCATTTCTTATCGTTGCTGATAATTAGAATGATTCGGTAATTGATCTGTATCTTATTGTAGTGCATATTGACTCAAACTCTAACAAGACCCCTATATTAGATTCTACTACAGGCAAAGTTTATAGTATATATGATAGAAATATATCTAGAGTGCATAAAGCAAAGGTCAGATCCACAGGGAAGGAAAACCACACATGCAATGCTCATATCAGCAACTATCAAAGTA
>JAOYMZ010052913.1:0-13805 GCA_025802335.1 Pinguicula primuliflora | reverse complement strand
CAAATGGTGGTGCCTAATTCTAATCTGAACCGTTGGATCAAAATTCAACGGTCCAGATCAAATGACTCATTTAACTGTTCACTTAAAGCACTTTTGATCTAGACCGTTGAATTTTGATCCAATGATCCAGATTAGAATTCGGCACCATCATTCGGCACACTATTCGAGAGCGAAAAAAATTCAAAATAAACAGTCTAAAATACATTAAATCTTGACTACAGAATTCGATCATAACAATGGTTGAGATTAGCTCATAATTAAAAAAAAGGTGCACGTGATCGTGCTTCCCTCATCCTGTCCAAAACCCTTGACCTGTTGAATTCTCTTCTACAATCTTAAAATAATAAGATATATCTCTCTAATATTAAAAAAATAAGATATTTAATTATTAATTAACAATTAAGTATGATAAAATAAATTATAAAATAATAATAATGAAATTGTAGGGGTAAAAATTTCCTTCTATGGTTGTGTAATATTGAGGGTAGATTGGAAAGAAAAAATATGGGTGTAGAAAAGATGATGTGGAATGATAGAAAAGTGGATTGATGTGATAGGTGTAGGTAAAAATGGAAGAAACTTCCTCCATGGTTGCGGACAACCTTATTAACATTACTAATATCACACAACACGATAGAATTAAACATGGGAATATTGAAAGATTCATCACGAAAAGGCTAAATTGTGAATTGTTGTATGTGACAACTAACAAATAAGATATCATAATCATAGTTTTGTTCAGGTGTACAGCTTATGTACAGCCACAATCTCAGTTATCTACATTGTTCAAATACACACTAATTTGATGGTTGTGATTGTGACTGTACACAGGCTGTACATATAAGATCGTACACTTGGAAATTTTGCTTCATAATCATATAATTGATTGGATTGGGTACTCACTTCAATAAATTTGATTAAATATTGTAACTAAATTTGTTTATTTAATATTTTTCAACCATCTTGATGGAGTGTTTGTATGTAATTGTAATACAAGGCATATTCAAAGTTATTTAGAAACTAATAAATAGAGGATCGTGATGCTTTTCTTCAACGTTTTTTTATTACATGTCAAACTCAAACATGATTTCCATTTGTATCCTTCTAACCGTTCGTGTATTTTTAGGGGCACTAGCCACATCCATAACATGAATTAATTAACTAAAAAACATGGAAAGAGTCGCTTATTTTTACATATACTAGCATATTATTCGTGGCTCTAAGTCATGATCATCATAAAAATATTTATGGATAATGTCACACTCGTCATAGGGGAAATTCTATTATTTTAGCCCGAATTATTAACAAAATAAAAAAATAATTAAATTATAAATGCGTCAAAACTATATGAAGTCGCATGTCATACGGAAACACACGACGCGCTGATAATTATGGCGACCTCCATTCCGATAAATGATGACCGATGTGCCGAATATTTAAGATTGGAGTAAAGAAGAAAAGTTTATTAAAATAATACCAAAAAATTAATAATATAATATTCCAAATAAAAAAATGAACTGGCATCCAAACCACAGGCGATTTTCCTATCGTGGTGAGGGCGTCCATGTCGTTTGGAGATGTCTTTAAATATATAGACTAGCATATTACACGTGCCTTAAAGTCACGACCACCATAAAATATTAACGGAAAATGCGGCTCGCGCGTGCCCGCACGCGGCGCATGGAAAATTCTATCATTTTAGCCGGAATTATTAAAAAAAGAACAATAATTTGATTATAAATACGTCAAAACTATATGAAGTCGCATGTCATATGAAGCGCACGACGTGCTAGTAATTATGGTGACCTCCATTTCGACAAATGATGATCGATACGCCGGATATTTAAGATAGTGGGAAAGATGAAAAATTTATTAAAATAATAATATAATATTTCAAAATATTAAAAAAACGTGTCATAACTTTAATTGTCTAACAGGAAAAGATGAGACGACTCTCCAATTTTATGTTGCTGAGAGGGAGTGGATGCCGTTTTGTGACCTGGTTTAATAGATAGAGATATTTGTACTCATTTGCAATTTTGAGTACTAGCACCCTATGCTGTTTAAATTGGCGATACTGATAAAAAGCCTATATACGGGAGACCAAAAAACTCATACTCTGCCTGAGTTCCGATGATTTCGTCGTAAAAAAATTCTAAACCCTAATTTAAGTTTACTTAACCCAATGAAATTATTTGAGATGTAGTTGTCAAAATTTCAGCAGGTGCATAGACCTTTTGGTCTCATATGTATATGCTCTCCATCAGTATTGTCAATTCCGGCATCGGACAATGAAAATAACGCTAATTGCAATAATATACAAATTTGTGTATAACTGAGTGACTATATAAACTCCCCCCATAAATATAGGTTTAAAGTGTACAATTAATTTTACTAACTGATATCTTTTTGTCGACGAAATCAAATTTCGTACGGTGCCAAAAATCTTATAAATATAGTTTTAAAATGCATGACTAATAATCAACAAAATATTACTTTTGATCGTCGAAATCAAATTAATTTTATCGATTTTGCAATGTAATAATCCAAAATCCTTGATGAGTGGTGCAAGTATACACCGTCGTCAAGTAATACAATGCACGAACAAAGATCATATCCCACGGAGAGTAGGCTCACTACATGCTAAAGCTCCTAGTTCAATCACAAGCCACAGTCAATGGGGTGTATTTACTAAACTACGAAACAAAACTAATTACACTAGGAGCTAAGGGACTTCAAACACAATGTTGTCAGTACACTAAGTTCAAATAAGCGACATATTGAAAGAAAGGATCACAATGAGAGAAATAACTTAAGGCTACGGTCTTATGCTTCTCCACAATCCTGTAACATGTCAACTACGGATCAAACGCTTCGAATGCATCTAATGACCACAGGATTCATGTATAAGCTTGCGCTATAGTCAAGCTACAAGCTTGTCTTCTAGCATGAGGAGAATTTTACCTTTCAGCCTCACTACCAAACATGCTAGAGAACACGGTTAGGGTCTTTAAACCAACCAAGATCTTGAAATGGTCTATCCCTTAATATGGCACCACAAACTAGGGGTGCTATACCGCAAGGACGGCAATGTGTGTGCCATGTATGCCTCCTCCCCCTATATTCTTTCAGTCCCAAGGGAGAGGTTCAAGACGAGATAAGGGCTAACCCACCGTGTATTGACTAAGTCTCACACAAAAATGAGGGTAGTTGCATGTTTGATTCACTGTGTCACTATCATGAATCATGGCTTTCCCTTCCATATGTGCAAGAACATAGCTAATAACCGGTGACAAATACCCAAATCAAGATTAGACCTAGACTAATCGGTGGAAATGTCTAAATCATTGAAGAACAATGAATACACATCATATAAATGCAAGATAGACGAATGACCCATAGAAAGATAATGCTAGAACATTGCAAATCCACTCAAACTCAGCCTCAAGTTAACAAGTTAGCTCATTTTTAAGGCATGAGCTTCAAATAATACGAAAAGGAAGCAAGAAAATTCCATAGAAGTCGAAAGATTCAGCCGCTCCACAGTTTCGCCTCTTCTTGGGTGTCTTCTCCTCTCCTTGGAATTTCTCCAATTCTATGGCCTCCAAAAGCTCTATGTCATGAATGAGACTCTCAAACACTTCTAGGACAACGTCCTGGTTCAATGGCAAGGCTGCCCCTAAATTGGAATGAGAGATAGAAGTGCATATAAGGGTATCTCAGGCATTGCAGCTGCACTCGACCCAGTTTGGTAATTGGACATAAAACCCTAGCTTGGTCGCTTCTTTTGGCTCTCAAAGTGTATAGATTAATTGTAGAGGCCTTCTAGAGCAACACTCCTATGAAATTATAGCTCGATCCTACAAGTGGTTTGAGAGATATGTACGCTGCAAGAGACCTGATGGACATTGTGTGCAAATTTTATACTAAGTGGTAAATCCATCTAAAGCACGGGCTTCATGCCCTTTTCAGCCTTCCATGTAAACATACAACTTGTAGAGAAACCCTGAACCGACGTCCTCGTGAAATCTCAGCTTTATCCTCGCCTTGGTTGGGAAGTTGCAACCCATTTAAAGTCATGGAAGTAATTCCCCAATCTTTACCCAAAATAGCAAGGCAACTTTTGGGGGATTGTGGGTTGTTTTCCGAAATGCACATTTTTTTGTCTCTTTTGCCCATGTGATGATGTTTTGTGCATAGAATGTCTTTGAAATCCATTCACACGTTGAAATGTTGCACTTGACCTACATAGCACAGAATAAGCACAAAACAAGCGTAAATCCGAGCATATGAACCATGATCAATGATAAATCAATGCATACAATGAGCCTAAAACTCTATATATTTTGGCTCATCAATCCTAAATGTTTGTTTGGTGAAAAAAACATTGAACATACAATTTTTTTAATAGCGTATGAAAATCCTATCGAGATAAGTAAACTCAACTCTCTAGTGAAATAGTTTGCAAAATACGGTAGAAATGTAATGTAAGGCACACTTGGCAAATCATATGTCACAATCTTATGTCGATAAAGAGAATTGAACTCATTAACTTTGGTTGTAATTTTCAGTTTAATAACCAATACATCAACCCCAATTTGACTTGAATATGCCAAATATTATCTGTCATATTTTAGTGCAAAACACTATTGTGCACAATTTTTTCACTGTGTGCACAGCTTCAATCATGGCCATTCATTTTAGATCTAATAGTTCGGATTTAACTTTCATTACATGACGTGGCAATGAAACTGACACACCAATTTGACGGAATGAAAAGGCAAAAATAGATGAAAATCATCACCGGGAGAAGGGAGTAGCTGGACATTGGAGAAACTTAGTTTGGTTTCGACGGGATGAATTCCTCTCAAGCCAAAAGGCTTGGATTTCGACGGTGGCATAGAAATTTCCCTGGAATGTGTCTTCTATTGAACGTGTTTCGGAGAGTTGTTTTTTCTGCATTGCAATTGGTTTTATTTTGGTACCTATCCTATGGAATTAGCCAAGCGTGAAATAGATTTACATTTATATTCTGATTCTATTATGGATTTCTGTAGCTTTAACAATTTGACTTTGAATTCGTATGGGTTATTACAAAAATCTGATTTGTGAATTTGTGTTTTGCTGGTTTAGATTGTTTAGGTAATTTTAGCCTCCCCTACTCTTATGCATGTCGCCGTTGCAGCCTCCCCTACTGCTGCACAAACTAATTTTGTAGTCACCCTTACTCCAGCGCACATGGAAGCCGACGTCCCTACTCCATCTCCTGTTGTCATTGCCTTGGATGAAGACGAGGATGGCGATGACGAAAAGGACAATGAGGAGGAGGATGAAGATGAAGAGGAGGATGACGATGAAGATGACGATTATGATGAAAATAATGCCCATGAAGTTGACGAAGAGGACGCTGAGGAGGAGGACGACGAAAATGAGAACTCTGATGAAGACGTTGATGAGCGACACACCAAATACTCTGACTCGTCCAATGATTTATGGAGAGTGCGAGTGCGATCCTCGCACTACACCAGGTTCATGGATGAGTCCAGCCAATGATGGCAGTCAATATTGTTAACAAACTTCTTGATCGTAAGTAGTCGTTATACTGATTTAAATAAAAAATACACTATGGTACTTCATGCAACAATTTATTAGCTTTCTTAGCCTTCTTCTAATCTTTCGTCTCGATGGGAACAACATGAAGATGCATGTCTCGACATTGTTACACGATAGACTCTTATGGAGTTCTGTGAGAGAAGATTGTATGCCCCCACCAGTGGCAGATCCTGAGAATCTAACTAAGGGGTGTGATTCACATAGGGTGTGGATTCTGGGTGTATCCTGTGGTCTAACTAGGGGTGCGGGCGAGTGCAGGTTCACATAAAAAAAATTTAGGGGGTGCAGGTGCACCCGCTCCCCCACCCCCACCCCACCCTGCCGCTCCTTACCTCTCCGCCACTGGCCGCGATACCGGGTAAATTGCTAGAGTAATATAGTCGGAAAACCCGACAAAAGTGTTGAGTGAAAGAATGCACACCCGTCGCATGTATTCCTGACCGATGATCAAGCTTAAAATTCATCGAATCAACTACAGAATACACATTCGTACCACACAGAATTAAAATTCATTTACCAAAAATGCATTACCTATATCTAGCTCTTAATAATCTTATCTATAATTAGCTAGAAGTCTGAATGGAACTAGTTTAAAATTCGCTTTATTCACAGCCTAAACGATTAAAAATGATAGAACTTACTTTTGTGAGCGGGAAATGCTTTTTGTACTACAATAAACCGAATTTTTAAACCGAAATTGTGTAAAATGACGAAAATACCCCCAGGGCCCAAACCGTGTTACTGTGCTAAGTGGGGGTATTTTGGTCATTTTGCACAATTTCGGTTTAAAAATTCGGTTTGATGGTAGTACAAATAGCAGCGCTCTTTGTGAGCAGGATTATACAAATTTTTTTCGACTAATTTTTAAAATTATATATAAGGATTATTTATTTTACACTGCGCAAAATCAGAATTCTCTCTTTCTCTCTACGAAACTTCCCGGAAGCTTACCGTGGCTGCCCGCTTTCTCCATGCATTTAACCCCCGCATCTTCCACTCTCCTTCCCAGCAATCAACAAGATCATCATCGATACCGATACGGTCTCCATACGCGATACGGCATGAAGTTTGTCAGGATAATCCCGGTGAAGCTGTTCAGGACGAAGAAATCGCGATCAATTTCCAGATCAGAAGCGGAGCCGGCGTCCTTCAGCTCGAACACGACGTCGTCGGACGAGGGATCCAGGAAGTTCACCGGCGTGTCCACTCCCACCAGCGTGATTCCGCCTTCGTCCACAGAGGAATGGACTGAGATTGCGGCCGTGGCGGATATCCACTTCGATCTCAAGCACGTCTTCGAAATGATCGATCGGGACGGCGACGGGAAGATTAAGAAGGAGGAGCTCGGCGGCCTGATCTGCCGTCTGGGAGCCGAGCCTCCGAGCAGGGAGGAGCTGGACGTGATGCTGAACGAGGTGGACCTCAACGGCGACGGATGCATCACGCTGGAGGAATTCTACACAATCGGATCGGCTTTCAACCCACCGGCGTGCCACTCCGAGCTGAGGAGCACGTTCGACTTCTTTGACTCCGATCGAGACGGGAGGATAACGGCAGAGGAGCTGTTCAATGTGTTCAGGACCATCGGCGACGCCGGGTGCACGTTAGAGGAGTGCCGGCGCATGATTAGAGGCGTGGCTAGAAATGGAGACGGGTTCGTCTGCTTCGAGGACTTCAGCCGTATGATGGACCTCCAGGGAAGCTGCCTTTAGCTTTTTTTTTTTTTTAATTTGTTTTGTTGGAATGGAAAAAATATTAATAAAATAGAGAAATGATACATTTATTTAATTTTTTATGTACATGTAGTAAAACCTAATTTGACTACATGTAATTAATCATATATAAAATAATTAAGTGCATGTATCACTTCACATTAAAATAATGAAAATGTCAAGAATTTGTGTTTTCAGAAGCTGCCGTATCATATTTTTGTAAGAAAGTGTATTTTAAAAAAATAGTAAGAAGAAAGTGTATTTATGTATAATTAATCAGCCAACAGCAATTGCTATTTTTTTTTTCATAATTAGGTTTTCCATAAACTATTTTGTGTATGACTCTTTTTTTAAGAACTGAACCAGAACTAAAAGCCATGATAAATTGCGATATGTAATTCGCTTTCAAATTATTGGAGATATACTGCAATATATCGAAAAATGAAAACTTATAGAATTTCCTTCCAGCACTGTGCGGTGACTGTTACCACTATCTTGAAAGCGAATTCGGCACGACCGTGATGTTAATCATCCAAACCGGTCGCTCACGTAGGTTCACATAGTAACTCCCGAACACGTGCACTCGTGGTCGGAAGATGGAGAATACACCAACCCTTGCTCGATCAGAACTTGCAGAGGAGTAGAACATATTTCATGTAGAGGCTAATGCTCATGTGTTTGTCGAACCCGAAAAACTACCAGGAGCAGCCGTCGCATAATATGGAGATCAGAACTTACTAGCCGAAGAAGTTAGGTGAACTGGCATCAACCGTGTATGACTAGAATGTTGCTATATTTGCAAATTCTTATTCTTTTATAAAAGTAGTTTTTCAGGAGAATTTAAAAAAAAACTTTTATAAAGAAGTCATAAAGTATTTGCAGTGAACTCTTTACTGTGACAAGAGTTATAAAAATAGTGTGACGAACTGGATATAATACAGGAGAATTTTGGTATTATCGATTTGTTTATATAACAAAAATTATCTTAAAAGTGAATTTTGAAATAATAACAAAATTGTCTCCGACAAAAGCCTCACAAAAGTAACTCTAAGAGAGTTTTTGACTTTTGGACTTTGTGGGACTTTTCCACCGCCAGTCCATTGCCAAAAGTCAAAATTGTAAACAGTATAAAAAAAACTTCTGCGATTGAAAAGCCAAAAGTAACTTTTCAATAGAATTTGCAAACATAGTCTAATTAATAAAGTACATACAAATGACTCCTCTAAATTAAATGCATAAAGCTTAGGCCTGCGTTTGTTTAAAGAATTGCGTTCGAACGAACAATTCATGTTTGCGCTTTGTTTTTAAGTTTAACGAATTAATTGAACTTGTTTGTCAAACTTAATGAATAAAGTTTTTTTTGAACTCTATTCATTAAGTTTTTTTAGCTCTTCACGGTGTACTAACAAGCTCGTGAATCGGCTTGTTTATGTATTTGTTTACATTTTCGAGCTTGTTCCTTCGGTTCATTTGCATTAATGGGTAATAAAAATAATAAAACTAAGTATAACTTGATATTTTCACCCTCATTTATCATTTCATTCGAACAAATTAATCATAATTGATGTCTAAATAAACATGTAATTAATATATTGAGATAACTTTAAACTAGTCAATCAATTGTCTGGCCCCCAAATGTGCTGCTCCTAGTTCTATATTGGACTTCAGACCAATATCGATGGTGGGCTCTATCTACAAACTCCTATCTAAAGTGTTGTCCTTGAGATTAAGAAGAGTCCTACCGAGAATAATATCCCACCAGCAAACAGGCTTTATTCAGGGCAGATATATTATGGACAGTGTTCTATTAACCAATGAAGTCCTGCATGAAGCTAAAGTTAAAAGAAAGAGTTGCTCCATCCTGAAAGTTGACTTTCAGAAAGCGTTTGATAGTGTAAGTTGGAGCTACCTCTGGCAAATTATGGAATCCAAAGGGTTTTGTGGGAAATGGATGGCTTGGATAAAAGAATGTGTTGAAACTGCCTACCTATCTATCATGGTTAATGGGAGCTCTTGTGGAGAGTTCAAAATATATAAAGGCATGAGACAGGGCGATGCCCTATCCCCCTACTTTATGCACTAGCTGCAGAAGGCCTCCATGAGATGATATCTAGAGCTGCAGACCTAGGAATTCTGGCAGGATACAGAGCTGGTAGGGATGAAATCAGAATCACTGATCAAATGTTTGCTGATGACACTATTATATTTGGGAATGGATTAGTAATGGACATGCTGACTATCAAAAGGATTCTCAAAATATTTGAATTAACTTCTGGCCTCAGGGTTAATTTCCATAAGAGTAGCTTGATGACTCTAAACATTCTAGATGACATTGTACTTCAGCAAGCAGCAATCTTACACTGTAACACTGGCTCTATTCCATTCAAATATCTAGGGGTTCAAGTTGGTATTAACCCTAGACTCATCAGATCCTTGACACCTATTTAGGAGGCCTTGAAAAACAGGCTAAATGGCTGGGATAAATGGTACATTTCGATGGGAGGACGCATTACATTGATTAAATCAGTTCTCACCTCTATCCCTCTTTATTATCTTTCCATATATAATGCCCCTTCCTCAGTTCTCAAAAGTATGGCCAGCTTAATGAGCATATTCCTATGGGGAAAACAAACAAGTGGATCTAGGAAGATATTCTGGATAAAATGGAAGGCTATGTGTTATCCTATTCGAAGAGGTGGTCTAGGTTTTAAATCCTTGAAGCAATTCAATTTATCTCTGTTGGGTAAATGGGGCTACGGACTTCTCAAGGATCCTCACAGTCTATGGGCAAAGGTTCTGATATCCCTATATGGTCCAATGAATCTTTCTAATGCACAAAGAAGGCGGTCTCAATCCCCCTGGTGGCAGGATATACTCAAGCATATTCTAAATACAGATTGGTTCAGAGCAAGATTGCATTGAAGAGTTGGGAATGGGGATCTGATCCTATTATGGAACGAAGCTTGGTTACTAAACATTCCCCTATCCACTAAGTTCCCAGAACTATATTCAAAAGCATCAGATAAAAACATCACAATATCTGAGAAGGGGCTATATGATCTTACCTGGCGAACTTGGCGATGGAACTGGACCTGGACTCATCCTTGCACTGGAGTTGAGCTAGAACAATTGCTGGAGCTAGAACAATTGCTGAGTAACACCCTGAGCGCTGAGCAAACAATGATACCTGGCAATGGAATGCCCACAGTTATATCACAGCTCACATATATGCTGATATAATGGCGGATGAATGGGTTGTAGGAGAATCAAATGAACATTTGGGGAAGATTTGGAATCGATATGTACCATCGAAAATCAGCGTGTTCTGCTGGAGAGCTTTGCAAAACAGGATCCCAACTGCTGATAATCTCATCAAAAGAGGTGTTGATTCTGCCTCTATTATATGCTCTCTGTGTGAGGAGGAACACGAATCTGTTCCTCACCTGCTTCTTCAGTGCCAAATCGCCAACAATTTCTAGGAATTAGGTCTCAATTGGCTGCAAATACAGATGATATTGCCGACAAGCCTTGTGGAGCTCATCCTGCCCCCATCTATGGCGAACTCTTTCCCTCAATTGCGCAAATTATGGCCGATAATTTGGCAGGTCTTCCTCTGGTCACTATGGTGAATGCGCAACTATGCTATCTTTAATCAAGAACGGTCTGATGTTCAAACTGCGCTGAGTGAACAACAAGCACGACTTTGGCTATTATTGAGAGTGCATGGTCAAGTGGGCCTAGAATATGGGCTAGGAGAGTGGATAAGAAATCCCATGAGTTGTATAAAAAGATCAGATGCTGGCAGATTGGGCTATACAGCCCAAAAAACTGTAAATATGTAAATACATACAATCAATAAAATCATCTTACCTACAAAAAAAGTCAATCAATTGTCAATATAACCATACTGGCTTATTTGTATCAAACACGTCACAATTTTCAATCTCTTGACCAAACATACCCTTAGATAATAGAATATACTAATTTCAACTCGTATAAGATAAATCAGTTCGCCTTATATCTCATTACATAAAAATTAAATTATTATACAAAAAACAAAATGATCAAACAAATATATAAGTTTAACAAATCGAGCTCGAACAAACAAGTCATGTTCAAGCTATGTTTGTCAAGTTTAACGAATGAGACGAGTTTATTTGTTAAGTTTAACAAACGAGCTGAGCTATACCAAACCCAAACCCAAACCAAAACATCCGCATATACATCATTTACAATACAAGCTATACCTTTACATATACATGTATAGTCGAGCTGAGTTAGTTTGTTAAGCTTATTGAACAAAGTTTCATGTTTGAGCTTTGTCCGTTAAAGTTCGCGAGCCAAATAAACGAGTTTTAAACAAGACGAATTTGAGCTTGTTCGTGAACGTCTTTATTCATGTACCACCCAACTTGGGTCTAAACCTATGACCGTGACCCTAAAGAATTGTTTGCATCTAATGGAAATTGAACTTAAAATTAATACTATTTTTCAGTGTTCGAGAATGCGGCCGCCCAAGCACTTGGGTGGCCGTCTAGGCAGTTTTTTTTAGCCTGGGCGCATCATCTTTGGCCCGGGCGGCTGGACGGTCACCCAACCAATTATTTTTAAAAAAGAAAAATTGTGTGGCGCCTTGTGGCCGAATGCCGTTTAAGCATGCTGGGCAACCCCAACCGCTCCGCACTCTTGTTAAACTTGTAAGTCCAATTACTTCATCACTAGTCCACCCGGTTAACAATTTCTACGTCTTACTATCTTTATTTGGATATATAAGGATATCAAATCAAACTCTAGACCTTTAAAGGGTTGTTTTACGCATAAGTACCACTACTTCTTCTAGTACTTGTTCTACTTCTTCTTCTTATTTTTGAAACCTGTGGTGTTTTGCGCAAGTGCTTAAAAATAATTATTTAAATAATTATTTTAATTATATATAACAAACTTAACATTAGATTACTAAAATAACCTCCATCTATTTTATTAAAATATATTTGATAAGGTTAATTTAGTTATAAAAATCTTCAAATGGATAATCGATCGTATGCCTGTGATTTCAATTGCCTGAATTTAGCGGGTCGGAGAAGAAGAAGGATCGATATGTAAATATGTAAAGTTCCGTTTTTATTAAATATATATATATATATATATATTCAATTTTAAAAAAAATAGTCATAAAAATATTTATATTTGAATATTATTATAAAAATATCATGCTTATTTTTAAGAAGAAAAAAAAGCATCCCATGAAGTTCTTATTTTTAAGAAGAGAGAGATGTAAAAAAACAGCACAAACACTAGTACTTGTATTACGCAAAACACTCATTTTTTTAGAGGTGCTCATAAGCACAATTAAAATCATAAGCACCCTGCGCAAAACATGCCTTATATTGTTCGTGACACAATTATAAGAATTTTTATTTAGTACAATCTTGGTAGTCTATATGTTATTAAAGATGTTGAATGGATGTTGGGCTGACAATGACATCATTAGGTGCCCCAATTGGAAAGAAAAAATTTCTTATCCAGACTGTTGTATGCAGACTAAATTATTATCGTTCAGACTGAATAATCTGGACCGTTGAATTAAATAGATGCAATAATAAATGTTGTAAATACCTACTCAGATTATGGGTCTAAACCATAATCATTTAGTGAAGACACGAAAAAATACAATACACATAAATTAAGTGGTTCGGCTTTGCCTACGTCTATGGGAGAAAACTGCCCATTGTATTCTCCTTATTTTTCCACACACTTCTTTACAATGATACAATGTATACTATATAGAGATGTGATGAGATACTGTTCTATCAGACAAGGAAATTAATGCTTTTGGGGCTCAAAGTTGTTTTAAGGTGCTCAAGATATCTGCCATATTATCTCTGTATTAACTCTCAACTAACACTCCCCCTCAAGTTGAATATTGGGATGTCCAATATCCAACTTGTACATCACATCATGGAATGTCCGGCCTACTACCGCTTTAGTGAGCACATCTGCCAGTTGGTCTTCAGACTTCACATATGGTAGTGTGATAATCCCGCTTTTGAGCTTTTCTTTGATAAATTGTCTATCGATCTATATATGCTTAGTGCGATCATGTTGCACCGAATTTTTCTGAAATCTGTATAGCAGTCCTATTATCACGCTTTAATGGACACAGGTTGTTGGGTGTAATGCCCAATTCACCCAGGAGCTTCCTGAACCATAAAATCTCAGTCAATCCTCGCGTGATACCTCAAAACTCAGCCTCCGCACTGGACAGGGCAACTACTTTCTGCTTCTTGCTCCTCCATGCTACAAGATTTCTTCCAACAAATACGAAGTACCCAGCAGTTGATTTTCGGTCAACAGGGCTCCCTGCCCAATCTGCATCTGTGTATGCCTCTATCTCCAGATGGCCAAACTTTCTGAATAATACTCCTGTATCTGGGGTACCTTTCAAATACCTCACAACTCTCACAGCTGCATCCATGTGAT
>JAOYMZ010052902.1:0-13812 GCA_025802335.1 Pinguicula primuliflora | reverse complement strand
AAGAAGGCATAGCCTAAAATGTCATCTTGATCATTAGTATAGTCATTGTCATTGTATCCAACAAGGTCATGGTTTTTTTGGTTAGTTGCGTTAGGTTAGAACTTTGTTTTTGTTAGTTGCGTTAGATTAGAACTTTTTGTGTTAGTTGCGTTAGGTTAGAACTTGAAAAGTACAAAAATATGAAATTGAGCCGTTTTAAAAGAAAAAAGAAGAGAAAATTTAACAAAAATTTGAAATTGGGCCGAAGAGACCGGGGGCGGCCGACTTATCAGCCAGGGCGGCAACCTCACCGCACGGGCCATCCAGCCACGCCAATTCGGCCTAAAACGGGGCGCCAACGAAGTTTCAGCCGACTAGTCGGGCGATTTATCGTCGGGACAGTCGATTTCTCGAATACTGGTTAAATATGCACGAAGCTCATGTATTCCAGCCCCCATGATCTTTGGCTAGTTTTTTCGGGCAGGTCATGATCTTTGGCTATTTTTTGGATAGGTCATGATCGCTGGTTAGGACTTGGTGGTGTAGTTGGTTAAGCTTCTTGTTGTTTGTATATTGTATGGCTTTTGTCTCCCCTTTATGAAAAAAAAAAAATAGGGAACAAGTGCTAGCTAACTAACAAAATTCTAGATGGCTTGAAGTTACTGTTTTCCGAAAGCACACATGGTCGTGATTTTGAAATTAGTATTAGATTTTGATTTTGATAATTTTGGTGTCATAAAAAATTTAAAATCTTACAAAATTAAAGTATTCAGGAACAAAACAGTGAGATGCTGATGAACGATAGATACGAAAGTTGCATAAATTTGGTATTGAATGGTACCACTAGGAGTGTCAGTCGGTACTGATTATTGACAGGTTGGTAGGCAAATTTTTCGATTATCGACCATCGGTCGGTAGAGATATCGTGTTACCCACTGGATTGCGGTCGGCAATACCGAATAATATTTCATTAATATTAAAAAATAATATTTATAAAAATATATGAATATAAAAAAGCTATCCGATACTGTCGATATCGGTTACCGACCGCCAACTGTAACGGTACCATTTTCATGTTACCAACCGTTGGTCGGTCGATAACGGTAAGTGATCGAGTGGTAGAAATACCGACTGATCGACAAGTCTTATTGGATCATGATGTCTTATTGGCTGTTAAATAGCATTACATAGTAGAATATATGTTTCCGATAAATATGGTCATTAGACTTAACGGATTTGAGTGATAAATTGACCCTTAACTTGCTCCTCAAAATAGATTGAAGACAACTATGTTTGCAAATTCTTGACTTTTCAATCATAAATGTCCTTTTTAAAGTATTTGTGATTTTGGCTTCTGGCAATGGAAAAGTTCCCAAAAGTCCCAAAGTCAAAATCTCCCATGAATTTGCTTCTGTGAGGCTTAAAAAGGTGACAGTTTTGTAATTATTTCAAAATTCACTTTTAAGATAATTTTGCTTATATAAACAAATCGATAATACCAAAATACCAACCACTTTCCCCGTACTATATCCAGTTTGATACATTATTTCTTTAACTTTTGTCAAAGTAAAAACTTCACTACAAACACTTTAAATTTTTCTTATAAAAGCACATTTTTTAATAGTTCAAATGAGATGCTACTTTTACAAAATCACAAAAATTTGCAAACATAGTCTTATTGTACATCTTGGACTAGTTTAACTACTTCAAGTATACTTTAGGTTTTCAACCTCCATCCTTAAGCTAAATTGTTAAGCTTAAATATGGATAATCACATACACCATACACCAAGTTAGTTTCGTATTTTCACAGACATTGAGTTCCAGGGGTTTGGTGAAAATGTGTTGCTGATGTGTAGGACACTTAATTATCTCCAATAGACCATCTTGACCAAGGTTTCTCAGATAGTAGGACCATACGTCTATGTGCTTGCTTCGTCCATATATCACAGGGGTCTTGGAAAGTTTAATTGCAGAGACATTATCACGAAAAATACTCAGTTGACTGGCTTTGGTCTTGGTTCAGCATTGAGGAATTATTCTCAACCACACAACTTGGCAAGCACTTACATAACTACGACAAATTCGGCTTCACATGTGGCTATTGGTAGCTATTGGTTGCTTCTTGGGAAACCAACATATGACTTCTGAACTCATCAAGAAGGCATAGCCTAAAATGTCATCTTGATCATTAGTATAGTCATTGTCATTGTATCCAACAAGGTCATGGTTTTTACCCTGCATGTAGAAGATGCCAAAACACGTAGTGCATTTTACATATATCAAAATCCGCTTTGGTGTTAGGATGTTTCATGAATCAGCTAGTTAAACTTACACAAAATATTAGGTGAGGCCCAGTTGTTGTAAAATACATAAGGCTACATATGAGCAGCTTGTAGATTGTACCACATGCTTGTTTTCCTTCTACATCTTTCGTAATTCTGAATTCTGAATTCTGGAATAATACGATTGTTTTTTGGATTGCACCGCTCATATGCAATCTTTCCAATATCCCTTATGCATATTTTGGCTTAGTGATAAAGATTCCTTCAAATTTTTGTCACATCAATCCCAAGAAAAATCCCATTTTTCAAGATCTGTCATAGTAAATTCAGACTTCATGGAATTCTTGAATTGCTAGAACATTCCTCCATCATCCCTAGTAAAAATAAGGCCGTCAATATAGATTCAAATAATTAAGATCCCTCAATACAAGTGTACCATGATTCAGGAGCTTGTTTGAATCCACAAAGAGCCCTTTTTGAGATGGAAAACTTTAGCCTCATATTCCTTGAGGTTGTTCAACATAGACTTCCTCATCCAATGTTTCATGTAAGAAGGTGACTTTACGTCAACCTTGTAGATTGGCAATGATTTTTTGCAACTAGATATATGATTTGTCATATGGTGTGCTGATAATGGGTTTAGATACAAGTATGTGCTTGTAAGTTCACGTGTATTGTTTTTCTCAATTGCCTGCATTTCTTGATCAATAGCATATCACATTTTGTGGACTTCATTGTTTTGGTAAACAAGAGTGGATCCCCATTAGTAATTAAGGCCAAATGTGGGTGTTCTTCATTGGATAAAACTTGGCCTGATACATAGTCATCCATCCAAATTGGTGGTCTGCGATGTCAGTTTGGCGGCTCATCAGTCTGTGAGTTACTTCCTTCAGAAGATCTAAGTTATGTGTCATTAGACATGGAGGAACCTTCTTATTTAGAACTAGGTCCAGTATCCGCAATATTAGTTGTGCCTACATTGACATCTTGATGTTCCCATACAAGTTCATCAAGTATGAGGGGATGACATGCATTATCCCAGGTACCAAGGGTAAAGGTAAACCCGGTACCGATATCGATATCGGTGTCGGATACTGGTGCCAGTTGGGTAACAGTACTGTTACCCGGCTGGACCAGTACTGTCGGTAACGGTACCGGGTTTACCATGATAAACCCTGTACCGTTATTCACAATTTAAAAAAAGTTTAATTAGTTATTAAACAAATTAAGATTAGTTTAATAACTAATATTACAATCTGTGATGTAAAATGTAAAACGTATATGTTTTTTATATTACAAGAAGGAATCAAGGAACCCTCATTTCAAAACTATAAACCCTTGCGTCGCTCTCATCGCCTTATGGTCTCTACAGTCTCCACCTCGTCTCTGCCACATCTCTTCACTCCTGCAGTGCTCACTGCTCAGGTATGTACGCTACACTCCGTCTCTATCTCTTCTCTCCACTCCAATTTAGGCGTGATACGAATTTGGAATTTGTCATGCGAATTAGGGATTTGTTATTAAAATTAGGGATTCCAATTTTTGGGCACTGATTTATTACTTGAACATCTTACCAACACGGTGACGGGTGTTGAGTTTTGTGAAACATGAATTTCAATTTTGTGTTCTTGACAGGCTTTTTTGGGGGGGTTGTTGGTGTGTTAATGGTTTATCGTCGCTTTTGTATGATTTATCGTCGCTTTTGGTGTACCAGATTTTGTGTTCTTGACAGACTTGTTAAGTATTTAAGTATGCAGCTTAATGTGATTCTATTGATGTTGAGTTTCGAAGCGTAAACTTTATTACATATTTGTTGTTCAGTTTAATGTGATTCTATTGATGTTGTTATGTAGTATAGACCAGTGACGTCCCACAGATTCATTTTATGTAGTACAGACCAGTGGTTTATTAGCTTAATTGTGTCTAGTATTTGTTGTACGTAGACTAATATAAATACCCAAATCGATTTTAGCTAAATCCTGAGTTTGAACGTGTCAAGGCTCAGATCATGCTTCTTGATCCCTTACCTCTTGTATTAGCAAAGCCTATTCCTTGATTCTGAAAACCAAAAGTCAGAAAGTTAAACCTGTCTATCCATTAGTGCACAACGGTTTTCTGGCCAAATTCCTTGTTTCTACACATGGTGTCTCACCATCTTCATATGATGTCTTTTACCTTTGTTATTCTCCATATATGTTTTTATAGAACTTGAATAATTATATCTTGTAATTTCATTCAATATAGGATGACAGATCCGCAATCAACCAATGATTCTACATCTGCCCATCCTATTGAGGAAGCGGAAAATCAAACGATGGTAACTTTGAAAGCTCAAAGAACAGAAAAAGAACAAGTTTTGTTTGGGAATACTTCCTCCAAAGGATCCACTTAAGCCCAAGGCTATGTGCACGTTTTGTAAGAAGGGAGTGAAATGTGAAACCAATAAGTATGGGACGTCCACAATGGTCAAACATTACAGAGGGTATTATAAGAGAAAGGCATTGGAGACAATGAATAATAGGAACAATGATCCTCAACAGACCATACTTTCATTTGATGTGAGTTCATCCCGGAATGATGAGGTTGGGGAATTGAGGTTGATAAGGTTAGGTTACAATGATTACATTTTAATATAACATTCTTTGTAGATTACTATTATTTCATTTTAATATAACATTCTTTGTATTAATTCAAATAGAGTGATGATTGTTTGTTTTGCAGGTTTGATAAAAAAAGTGTTGAAGAGGAAGATTGCTCAGCATATGATATTGGACAAGCTCCCTTTTAGGCATGTAAAGAAGATTGGGTTTGTTTTACTCATCAAAGAGGTTGAACCACGGTTTAAGATAGTGTTGAGACAGACAATCATGAAGGATTGCATGACACTATATATGGAAGAAAAGATTAAGTTGAAGCAATACCTTCTGGAGACTAGTCCTCGAATGTGCTTCACAACGGACACATGGACCTCAAAACAGAATCTTACCTACATGGTTATCCCTGTATACTGGATTAGTAGCAAGTGGTCATTGGAAAGAAGAATTTTGGGTTTTCGCAGGATAACTGATCATAAAGGAATGCCTATATGTGGAGAGTTGGAGGATATTCTGCTGGGGACATTAAGAAGCTCTTGACCATTATTGTGGACAATGCCACGAACAATGATGCTGCTCTCAAAGCACTTAAGAGAAGGTAACTAACCTTGTTTGGTGATGATCGTGGTCAAATTATTAGGAGGCATGAGAACATGCATGTGAGGTGTTGTGCGCATATATTGAACTTGATAATCAAGATGGCCTAGCCGAGCACTGCACTTCTATCTCTCATGTTAGAAATGTGGACAAATTTTGCAAGTCTTCCCATGCTCGGTTTGTGAGTATTAGGCACCATGTACGTCAGTGAAAGTTTGAGAATAAAGATTTTTTGCAGTTAGATGTTCCAACTAGATGGAACTCAACTTATGTTGTACTTAACTCTGCAGTTAAGTATCAGATTGTCTTTGAAGATATGTTGGAAAATCATGTCTTCCATGATTATTTATGTGATGCTGCTAGAGATAAGTTAGGCCCCCCGACAGAGGGTGATTAGATACAGGTATGTTGCTACTAATGGAAATATTCATTAATTATTAAATCATAACTATTGTTTTTATGATAAATTGTTTGTTTTCAGGTTAAGAACTTTGTTCCATATTTCAAGTTGTTCTATAACATTACTCATGTCTTCTTGCTTCTGATACTCCTACTGCTCATTTATTATTTCAAGAGCTGATAAGACTAGAGGAGGAGTTGGATGAAGGTACAGAGAGTGATGATTTGGATTATGTATGGCTAAGAAGATGAAATTAAAGTTCAACAGATACTGGGGTGAGTTGACCACCATAGATCCAAAGCATAAGCACAAGTTGAACAAGTTTCTGTTCATGGCTAATGTCCTTGATCCCAAGTGCAAGCTGGAGTGGTTTCGATTATGGTTTGATAATACAATGGAAAAAAAGAAGGCTGATGATGCTTTTGATATATTTAAGCGATCAGTGACGGACATTTTTGATGGTACCGCACATTGTATAGTCAAGTGAGAGATCCTATTCTCGAGAGATGATCTGTTACATCTTCTTCTTCAGCCCCACATTCAACATCTACTCACAAGAAGTCCAGCACAAGTTCTGGACCCAGTAAAAAATATCAAAAATATATGGAAGAGAAGAATAAGATGGTGCATGACAATATAAATGAGTTGGATAGATTCTCGAGTGAGCCTACCACGCCCATGGATGAAGATTGTGATATTCTACATTGGCGGAGGTCAAACAAATTCAAGTTTCCCGTTCTTAGTTTGATTGCTAGGGACATGCTTGCAATTTCGATCACCACAGCTCCTTCTGGGTCCGCATTTAGCATAGGAGGACGCGTGTTTAAGTACTTTTAGGAGTTCCTTAGCACTGAAAACAGCTGAAGCTCTCATTTGTGCTCAGAGTTGGATGAAGACTGATGCAATTACCACTCTTGGAGGTACTGGCGATGCTACTACAGATGAGGACAGTGATGATAATGATGATGATGATAATGCTGGGACGGAAGATCCTAGCAGTTACTCTGTAGTTTCACGCAATCTAAATCAATGATTCAATATTGCATCTAATGAGAATACATAGATAATATAAATTGTTTAGCTATATTCATGTTTTATATTTTTTTTGTACGGTTTCGAAATGAACCACTCAAGTTTTTCAATGCACTTAGTTGGAGAAATGGCGAACTATGAAGATTTGTCAGTTTATGTTATAAAGACAAACTTTTGATGTTTGGTTATGGAATTTTGGATGTTTTGATTTTTAAACTTTTTTGATGTTTGTCAGTTAAGACTGGTTCTGCTTCTGCACTTCTACTTCTGTCCCTTTGTGACTTATGTCCTGCTTCTGCACTTTTGTTAGCCCCTAGTTTTAGTTTGTTGTTTTAAGTTTCAGTTTTTTGTGTACTTCCGTCAGTTTATGTTGTTTCATTTTTGTAGCAGCGTATATTTTTGCAATCTGTGCCGAAATGAACTCATCTGATTTCATTGTACAAATGTACTGCTGATACAAGTGTGAATTGTGTTACTGGCCGATTCTGGTATCGATAAATTAGGGGCTGTTACCAGTAGACTGGTATCGCATTGGTCCGATATCGGTCTCGGTCCTGCAAAGCAGTACTATTTCTGGGCCGGTACTGGTACCAATCCTAGGCTGGACCAGTACCACCAGACCCGATAGACACCCCTATTTGTCATCAAGCTTGGTCTTATTGTTTCCACATGCATTTACATGGGATATACAACCAAAAGCTCTGAAATAATCCACAAATGGCCTGTTTTCACTCCAAGCTTCTCCAGGAGTTTAGTTCTTCACGACATGGGTTGGACATTGATTGAGAACATGAACATACTTGGTTGCTAGCAGACTCTTGATTAAATTCATAATTGTGCGATTCTTCCTTTGTGCCACACCATTTTGTTGAGGAGTGTAAGCAGTTGTGAGTTATTGATGTCATTGTAAGTGCAGAAGTGCTGCGACAATGGATTCGGCTGGTGGCGGGGAAAAGCCTTGGTTGTGGCTGGGTGGTCCTTGAGTTTTAGATGCAGGAGGGGCTACCGACATGGCCAGTAGGTGCTGTGCGAGAAACGGGCACAAAATCCCTTTGGTGGCCTGTTCAGCCCTAGCGCGTTCCAGCAGAAACTTGAGAGACAACCTAACATAGTCCATTTGCGCTTCCAAAGCATCTTGCCTCTGCTGCCTCTCTCGTATTTCCTGAGACACGCTCAAGAGCCTTTGACATCGAGTCTAGAGAATTCATACCAGACGATGCCTTTTCAACCATTTCTTACTGGCGGTAGAGACCGGTAATACCGTGGAGGGTGGAAGAGGTAGTCGGTGGTTAGGCTGGAAATTGCCTTCCTCGTGGTCTACTTGTTGCTCCGATACTGCATTTTTATGATCCCGAGGACTGACAAGTAGAGACGAGTACAGGAAACCTAAAATCATTACCTATTTCATCTTCTTGATAATCATTTCTAAGGTACAATAGTCATATATATAGACAAACTATTAAGGACCTCTAAGCAATTACAATAATATAAAAGGACTAACATATAAATATATATATAAATAAAGGATCTTTAGTCTCTTTGAATATTCATATCATATATGAAACTCTTAATTTCGGCACCAATCAGACATGAAGGATCACATGAATGCAGCGTATCATATTCTGAGGTATCTGCAAAGTGCAACTGGCAAGGGACTGATCTTCAAAAATAGTGGACACTTAGACATCAATGGATTTTGTGATGCTGATTCGGTGAGTTGTGCTGATAACGAGAAGTCGACCTCAGGATATTTCATGTTTGTAGATGACAATCTGATCTCATGGAAGAGAAATAAACAACACGTGGTTGCAAGGTGCGCAGCAGAAGTCAGTATTCGAGGAAGTACTAAGCGGTCACTGGACGGTCAGCGTCTGCTTAGGTGCCCCTAATCTGGTGATTAGGCGACATTCAGTCAGGGCATAGAACGATCACCTAGTGGCTAGGCAGCACCTAGACGGGCTAGGCGACCGCCTCTCGAATAGAGGCAGAAGCAGAGTGCCAAACCATGACCTTGAGACTTACGAAATATTGTAGTTGAACTTCTTATGTCAGAGCTCAAAGTAGACCCAGGGGTTATGGTGTGATAGTTAGGCTGCAATTAATAGTCCTAATAACCCTTAATCTAACCATAATTATCTCTGCAGAATTACATCACAACCATAATTATCTTTGTCGAATTACATCACATAACGCATAGATTAAAACATAAAGTGTCAATACTGATGAACGTCGATGATGTGAATTCACCTCCACGATCATTTTAAGACTTTGGATGCAGGCATCCACTCTAATTTTGAATGTTTTAAACTTGGCTAATGTTTCAGATTTTTCCAGTCAGAAAATAATTCCAGGTCATCATGCTGATATCATCAACAAACATGAATAGATAACATTTGTTAATGTTGGATATGGGTTAAATAGGACCATATAAATCTACATAGACGAGTTGCAGAATGTTAGAGCTCTCTTGGTATTTTCTTATGGGAAAGAGTCATGATGTTGCTTGCCTATTAGAACTTTCACATACTCCTTCAGAAGCTCTAAATTGAGGCAACCGTTCCACCATATTTTGGTATTGTTACCTTGAGCGTATTCCAGATGAGATGTCCATAATGATGGTGCCAAAGAATAGATGGATCTTTGATTTGAGAGGAGAGATAATGAGTGTCCATGATTACTCCTCTTTCTCCATGAAAACTCTTACACTTGTCATCTTGAAACTGTACTGACAATCATATCTCCTGCAATTGCACAATACTAAGCAGATTAAGTCAGGCACATAATATTGACTTGGTACCTCTGTCAATAAATGTTGATTAAGAACAATAGACAGAAATTCAATAGAATATTCCATGCCCAGTAAATCTTTGTTTGCTCAGATTATAAACACCTTCTAGAGAGCAAACAAGAAAGGAGGAATCTGGGAATATGGCCACTATAGCCGCATCGGTGACTTCACCAGTGCATGCACCTCAACATCCAACATCTTCTGCTGAAAACGATTCCTGGGAAATGAGGGGAGGATGAAGAAATGACAAACTGAGTAAGGCCACAAAAAAACTCCCGTCGTACATAGAGAGCCTTCGAGCTAGCACATTGTCTTTTGACATTGAAAATTCCCCCAACATTAACAGGAAGGACTTGTGGAGTTTCTTCGCACAATATGGGAAACTCCGAGGCGTACACACAACTCCTACAATGGTGCACCAGGGGCAAAGATTCGGGTTTATATGGTATGAAAAGGATAAAAATGCTCAGGAGCTAATTAAAACCTAAATGGATCAAGAGTAGGAACTTGCACACTATATGTAAATGTGGCTCATCAACCTAGAGAATCAGCCCGACCAGCAATGCCTATGCATCGAATTATACCTTCATACAGACAGCAACAGAACGGGGGACATCAACAGGGCACCAAGAGTGCTGAATATGAAAAATTCCGACTGAAGAAACGATTACCTACACTCCTGATCCTTAGAAGGCGGCATGGTTAGAAAATTGTTTAGTAGGCCTACCCTCACCTATTCTAGATGTGAACACGCTGTCAAAAAATTTAGAGAACGGTCACATAGCAGAGGAAAAGCAGTTTGATTAGAAGGCGGGGAGGTGCTCAATAAGCTTGCAAACTCCGAAGAGAAGAATAAGCAGATGATCGATGAAGAGACTACTCCAAAGCTTTGTATCTATAACCTCAGTCCCATGGAAGGTAATAAATGGAAAACTCGTCCGACCAGCATTAATGAAAATCTGAGGTATGCCACTGCATTCTTGGTATGAGGATTTCTGTATGGAGATAGCAGCTCTATTGGGAAAGGTGGTGAAGGTTGATGAGGAAAATAGAGAGTAGTTGGAAATGCAGTTTGTTAGAATTTTGAATCTAACTGCTTCAAACACCAACATATGCACTAAGATTAGGGTTGACATTGGGGATGAAACCTTTAAATTACTAGTAGATGAGGAACCAAGAGGAACAGCTGCACAGAGCTAAGATCTTGGCATGGGAAGAACCTGGTTCATTGTACACCGTAGGACAATGAATGTATGCAAAGAAGGAACGAATATTGGCCTGAACTGGTGGAAATACAACACAAACGTGTTGCTAGAAATGAGAGAGCTGATCAAGGGCAATGTTCATACAGAATAACAAATTTTATGGAGCAGCCAACAGAAATGAACTTGGATACAATTTATCAGCCTATAGTAATAGACCTTGAGGCAGTCAACTAACACGAAAAAACATTGATGGCAGAGGCAAATATTGAGCTAAACACACAATTTGAGAAGAAGAAATTAGGTTGCCTAATTTCGTTAGATGAGCAGCCGCCAAAAAATAGGGATAGCAGTTTGTAGTCACCGGAAATTCAGGGTGGACCATCATCAATGCTTAACCTCAATTCCAACGTGTTTTCGTGTTAAAAGTCCTTAATGGTAAGAAACTATCTCGATATCTCTTCAGTATGGAAGATTCCCGAGTCCCAAGTAGAAAAGTCCTTAATGGTACTGCTTATTGAGAGTATCAAGACCAACATTCAGGGTGGTGTGGAGTCAAGTGTGCAGGTAACGGAAGTATACAGGGAATTTAGCTTGGGAATGCACTCAGATCCTAATGAGCGCGTCAGATCATTGGCTCACATGGATGAGGATGAAAATGGAGAATTTGCCCTTCCAGTGACAGATTCTTTTTTATAACGCAGTGAACCCTACCGAGGTAGGTAAATCTAACGCCCCGCCATAATAGATTGCAAACCACGGTAGGGAGGTAAGACATACTTAGCAAGTCATATGTGACAGGCACATGTCGCTGAGGGAATTTGAACCCATGACCTTTAAGTGCAATTATCACTCCCATAATCACTAGGTCAACCCCTCTTTTGACTTTAAACGGCAGATTTAGAAAAGGGGATAAAGATGGGGTAATAAATATGAGTAAAGGAGAAAACAGATTAAATTATGACTCAATTAATATGAGGCAAATCGAGGAGAAAGCGACAGTTTTGCTAGCCGTTCGAGAGAAGATGGTTGAATATCTGGCTAGTGAGAGCGAGTTCCAAAACTCACTGATCGAGAGTGAAATTCATATGTCGTGCATTAAAGATGGTGAGATTTGCGAGGAGCAGACGACAAATTTGAGAAGAGAACGTAATTAAGAGGAAGTAGAGATAGAAGAGCTGAGAAAAAGTGAAGGTATACACGAATTCAAATCAAATGCAAGTTTGAGAGAAGAATCGAAGGAAAGGCTCGGAAAAAATTCCAAAACAAAGAATGGGCCAAACAAGTTTAAGTGACAAGAGACCAGTGGCTAAACCCATGCCCTTCTGTCCTACTGGAGCAAACGAATCATATTCTACTAAAATAGCTCGTATAGTTAAGGCAAGGGAATCTCGTAGGATCAGAATTAGAAATTGAGAAAAAGTCGGGCACATAATAAACTTCACTAATTATATAAACAAGACCATTAACTTCCATAAGAACTTTTTGCTTCCTTTAAAGTCAAATGCTAGAATTATTCCCAAGTTTAACTGACTCACAAAACGTGCTATCAAGATCAATAAGCATGCTTTTAGTACCACACCTGTAGTTGTTGCGTCCAGTGTCCATAAGACCAAATTTGCTTCATCGATTTTGCCTCAAATCAACAGATGTCATTAGAAACATTCCTTCTTCAATTTCTGAATAAATCATGCCATGTTTCCTATCTTGTTTAGGGCACTATCATTGAAAATACCCTAATGCATGAGGTGGATAGCATTCAACAGTAGATTTGTTGAAATATGCCCCCACCACATCTCTTGCTTTAAAAATCACCCCATCATGCACCTCATCCACCACGAGTAATATGTAGAGCATGTTCATCATGCACATGTCAGCTAAGTTGAGGTTGCGCTGTAGTTCATCGATGGATATTCCTACCATATCATCTACTTCTTCAATAGAACAAACCACATACTCATATTTGACAGTCATAGAACACAATTTCATGTTTCAAGAATTACCACATCCTCCATATGCTTCCTATGATTTTCATCTTGTTTGCTACGGATATCGTTCTACCAAAATAATCAAAGATAGATTGCTCATGATTCATATGAAGTATTTCAAATTCTTTGCGAAAAGCTTGAAGTCGAATTTGCTTAACTCTCGTTGTACGTTGATACGTTGATACGTCTATTCAGGGAATTCCATATATCTTTCATGGTATTATTTTTTAAGATGGTCTACGAAACTTCACAATCAATGGTCTAAAGCAAGTAACTTTTGTCTTCGGATTTTCCAATTTAGTATCATCCGTTCGGATTCTCATCTGCAACAATAAGCTAATAGGTCAATGAAAGTTCAACTTCGGAGCCTTCCATTAACATACTACTAGAGTATTGCCCGTGGCTGAAGTCATTGATGCATAAAATTATCCGTGTGTGAAGTCATTACTGTTGAAACGGTGTCGAAACCATATCAAATCACATCTCAAATCGAACCTCACGACGCGCTGATTATTATGATGGAGTCCGTTTCGACGAACGATAAACGATTCGCTGTATATATCCAATTTATAGAATATAGGAAAGAGAAAAGAAAATATAATAAAATAATGATAAAAAAGAAAATGAAAAAATGAAAAGAGGAAAAATGAATGGTATCGGTTCTGTGTGTGAAGTTTTTGGAAAGAGGAGGCCAATTATCCGTTTTCATTTTTTTCTTTCTTTTTTTCTCAACCAATCACCTTTTTCTTTCTCGGAAGATGTCGTTTTGTTCATGTTTTGAGAGACGAACTTGAGTTGACATCCCCTGATTATAATATAGATTGGAGTTCCTCTATATGGCACCCACTATTGACACCCACACTGCACCCAATTGCCATATCACCATGCCATGTCAGCATTGTGCCACATAATATTGCCACATCGCACAGAATATTTAACCCAAAAAAT
>JAOYMZ010052891.1:0-13813 GCA_025802335.1 Pinguicula primuliflora | reverse complement strand
CGTGAACCAAAAAATGCAGAATTTTTGCTCAGAAAATGGAATGCTACACCAAACATTCTGTTCTTATACCCCCAACAAAATGATGTAGTAGAGAGGAAGAATCGTTTTCTTCTAGAAATCAAACGAGCCCTTATGTTTGAGTCCAAGGTTCCTACAAATTTCTGGCCCAAAGCTTCATCCACAGCCACTTATCTAGCGAATAAGCTTCCTACTCAAATCTTAAACTTTCGTACTCCTATCCAGACGTTGTCTGAGCACTCGAATGTGCCCCCACCATTGACTCTCGCTCCACGGGTGTTTGGTTGCTCGGTGCACGTTCATGTTCCCAAAGTAATTAGGTCGAAATTTGACCCCTGCACCGAAAAATATGTCTTTGTGGGGCATGGGAAATCTCAGAAGGGGTATCGATGCTATAATCCTGTTACTCGCTGAATGTTTGTTACTATGATTGTGATTTTGTCGAGTCGGAGTACTTCTATCACACACCTGCCCACTCAAGGAGTCGGGGGAGATACATGATCTGGTTGACGTCCTTGAGTGGTTGAGTCCTTCCTCCAGCGAGCTGTCACATTCTCCGGTTGTGCATCACGCACCACCGTCGCCACCCACATCATCTTTACTCCCATCCACGTCATCTCATGTGCCTCACACACAAATACTACCAGAACATACCCATGAGTCAGATAGACCGTCCGCTTCAGACCACGACGCTGACATAGTATGGCCAGACCTAGCAGGGCAACCTCAAGGATCTTCTTTGACGAACAATCCGATAAGTACACTCTCACATGAGATTGTTGATTCTTCAGATATTATAAATATTGTGGATACTCACCATGATGCAAGGTCACCATATCCTATTACGCCTATTCAGGTTCTGCCGGAGAGATCTACTCGGGGTATTCCCTAAAAGAAATTTACATCGGAGCATGATCCAAAGACTAAGAGGTATCTGATTGCTGATATCGTCAGGGGGAGTATGTCCACTTCAGTCAGTGTATTCGCCATAACTGTTTATAGTGAGGATATTCCTCGAAATGAGAAAGAAGTCTTGCAGATTCCAGAATGGAAAGAGGCTATGGAGATTGAGATGAGTGCTTTGAAGAACAATAAGACATGGGAGATGTGTGAGCTGTCCCCCAGGAAGAAATCTGTTGACTGTAGATGGGTCTTTACTATAAAGAGGAAGGCCGATGGCACAATGAAAAGATTCAAAGCTCGTCTAGTTACAAAGGGATATACTCAGACTTATGGAGTTGATTACTCGGAGACTTTCTCCCCGGTAGTTAAATTGGATATCATTCGAGTTTTGTTCTCACTAGCTGCTAATCTGGACTGACATCTTCACCAGTTTGATGTAAAGAATGCATTTCTGCATGAAGACTTATCTGAGGAGGTATATATGGTACCACCACTTATTTTTTCATATTGTTCTTGACCACAGGAGGTGTGCAGGTTGAAAAAAGCGTTGTATGGATTGAAGTAGTCACCTATAGCTTGGTTTGGCAGGTTCACTGTCATTATGAAGAAGTTTGGATACACCCAGAGTAATTTAGACCACACCTTGTTCCTGAAACGATGGTCTGAGGGTATCACGTGTCTTATTATCTATGTTTACGACATGGTTATCATAGGGAATGATGCTGAAGAGATTGAAGAGTTGAGGTGAAAAATGTTTCTAGAGTTTGAGATGAAGGACTTGGGAATGCTGAAGTACTTCCTTGGGATTGAAATGATGTGATCCAGACATGGGATCTATATCTCCCAGCATAAATATATCTTGGACCTTATTGCTGAGACTGGACTTTTGGAGTGCAAACTAGTGGACACGCCTATGGTACTCAACCATTGGTTGGGAATAATGGAAAAAGCTGAGCAAGCAGACAAGAACAGATATCAACACCTAGTGGGAAAGTTGATTTATTTGGCGCACACATGGCCAGACATCTCATATGCTGTAGGGGTTGTGAGTCAGTTTATGCACAATCCCCAGAAGCATCATATGGAGGTAGCATTGTGGATTCTGAGATACCTGAAAGGGGCATCTAATCAGAAGTTTTCTACTGCAAGCTTGGACACTTGAGAATTGAGGCATATACTGATGCTGATTGGATAGGAAACTCTATGGACAGATGTTCTACCTCCGGGTACTTCACCCTTATTGGAGGAAACCTTGTTACATGGAGAAGCAAGAAATAGAAGGTTGCCGTGAGGTCTAGTGCTGAAGCAGAATTTAAAAGAATTTTCAGAGGGGTGACAGAGATTCTATGGCTTATCAAGCTGATGACTGAGCTGGGATTTCCACCTGAACATGCATGCCCTTTGATGTGTGACAACAAGGCAGCAATCCACATATCTGAGAATCCTGTCCAATATTATCAGACCAAACATGTTGAGATTGACAGACACTTTATCAAGGAAAAGCTTGAAGACAAGATTGTGACATTGCCATTTATGAGATCAGAGGACTAGCTGGCCGATATCCTGACGAAGGCTATCAGCAGTCGATCATTTCATGATGTACTATCCAAGTTAGGTGTCAAATACCCACCAACTAACTTGAGGGTGAGTGTTAAGGAAAGAATTTAGTCAAATCCTTTCCATATTATGTGATCCCTAATTTGTAAGGATCATATCCCTTATTGGTAAAGATTTCGGGGTAAAAAACAAGAAACAAATAGAACTAATCCATTAACATATTGTGAATACGATTAGGCGTGAAAGAAGAGGAACACATTTGGGGAGGGAAAGCGAAAGTTTGTAACATGCTTTATGAGGTTCGTCGATTGCTGGTGAGTCAGGTCTCAAACTAACCATCCAGCAACACAGTCGGCATCCCCTCCACAAGTCGAACTAGGTACGCTGCACTAAAACACGATCTCTGTCGCTGCACTAGGCTCGACAAGGAAGCTCCAACAAAGAATCAACACAACATGCACATCCAATCTTCACCTTCAACCAAACAGGATGCCCCCAAACCTGACCGCATATCCCTGGCGGTCATATACGATTAGGTGTGAGCTCCTGAAGGGAAAGCATGTAGCAAATCTAGATTTGCCATTCACGAATATCCCCACTAAACCACCCAACTCTTTAACAGAAAATATAAACAAGGCGGGCACATCGAAAGACAAAGTTAGTGTGTTCAATCGACTATCTTCTTTAGATGTCGATGAACAGGAGAAATAGGATGACAGAAGGGAAGGTCTAACCTTCTATGTGACCAATTATCCAAAGGATATACATCCTGAGGACCTGAAAAATGAGATGGGTGAACAAGGAAACCTGGTGAAATTCTATGTTGCAAGAAAAGAATCCCAGATGGGTTTAACTTTTGGCTTTGCATCTTATGTTGGAAATGATACTGTGGGAGAAATTCTATCTCATCTGAATGGATTGTTGATTGGTAACTTCAGACTCAGAGCAAACCTGGCCACATACGAGAAAGGAAATCAAGGAGTCAGATATGAGAAAGAAAGTCAAGTAGCCAATGTAAAACAAGGTTCGCGAAAGGTATATCCCATTCAGACCAACAGCCAAAGAACTGAGAAATCTTACAGTGAGATGATCTAAGGAAACACTGACAATAGATATATGGCTACTGCCAACATAACTGGGAAAGGAAAGGAACAAGCCAACCTGCAGTTTCAGGTAAAAATGAAAGAAGAGGAACACAGACTTTTGGCTAAAAAAGATGACCCAGAGATGAAATTTACAACTATAGCAAAAGATACTAGGTGGTTACAACATACCAAATTATGCCAATTGAGAGATCCTAATGGGATGGACAAGAAAGAAGGGAGGATACCCTGCATTAAAAATCTGTTGGGTAGGTGATGGCAGAATTCTACTCCTGGATGAAAATGAAGGTAAGGTACTGAATGAACTGATAAAAGTTGATATATATATATTTTTTAAATTTTATTGGCGGCCGTCCACCTCCACCAAAGTTTTTGCATTACAATGTATGCCCAAATAAAAGAAAATAAAGAAAAGATGGAAAAGAAAACTAAAGAAAACACATTCAATAGTCCACACCAACAGAAGCAACTTCACAGAATAGAGTGGAGCAACCAGTTCCATGGCAGCCTTATGTGCAACTGGTAGCAGCAGCCATAAAAAATTTTGGTCATACGGATTTGGCCATAAATCCTAGGTTTAGCTCCAAGAAGAACCTGAAGTAGAGCACAAACGAAATTTGCAGGCCAGAAAGGAACAGATCAGCATTTTTTAGCCTTGTGTTGACAGAGACTTCCGGATTTCTATATGAGATTTAGCACCGCAGCTCCACCACAGGAAGTAAAATATCCTTCAGACACATTTTGCAGCAATTGTATGCGTTACTGGAGTAGCAGCAGTCATAGGAATGTGACCATATTTGTCCATAAGTTCAGCTCCAAGGAAGTCAGAAATCTATAGCTCTGGCCCCTCCAGCAGCTCCAAAAAAGACCAGTTTGCTCATGAACATATAGAAAATAAGCATCAGATATCCAGAGTAATCCCACATTTTTCAACAATTTAGCAATTCAAATCAAAATACCTCTACGGAGATGAGTGCTAGGTGACTAGCAGTCATCTCCGTTCCTATGTTCTTTGCAGGAGCAGCTCAAATCGAAATTCCCCCTTCCCCTCCGCAGATGGACAGTGACTGAAGCTCAACAGAGAGGTGCCTCAAGCGTCTCAGATGGTCCTCAAGAACAAGATAAACCAGGGAAATGTATTAACATTTTTGAAGCAGGGTGAATATAAATGGGGAGCCACTCGCAAGGATGAGTCCCAAATGAAGTACCTTGACCGGAGGTGAAAGCTAAGGACCTTAGCAACACCTCCGTAGTGATGTGGATCGCTTATGGCTCGCATACAAGAGCCAGTCAATCAGCCAATGCAACCAGGTAGAATTTTCCCGTGACTGGAATGAGAAGAATCCACCAATCCGGCTGCTATGCTCATGACCTGAAAAAGAACAATTAGAGAGACCCCTCCGTTTAAGGAGGAGTGAAAGTCAATTAGAGTGCACAGTTGATTTATGTAGGTACAACAATTTACTTTGACGTAGGTGTTGGTCATGGTTTGATACGGACTGATTGCTGATTTTCAACGTAGGTGTTGTTCATAGTTGGAGAAACAAATTGCTGATTTTCAATGTTCTCGAATGAAGACTACTTGCAATCTATGACTGGAGTCTTTGAAGAGGGGAATATATCAAGAGAAGAGACATTGAAGAATGGATGTTGCATCGCCAATTGCCTTTGGATCTTCAAGAGGAGAGACATGGAAGAATGGATGTTGCATCGGCTGAAGACGCGAACCAGTGCTCCCACAATAAGCAAATGAATCACTTGATGAGCTGCAATGGCTGCCTCTGCGAAATTGGCATTTCTACTAGTAAGTTCTCTTAGGGAAGAAAGTTTTTAATCTACCAATAAGTTCTCGTAGGAAGTACAGTGGTGATGAAAAATTCCATCTCTCAGCTTTGGAGTAATCCTGTGGTTGATTGTTGAAGCAAGACTTTAATCTTGTCTACATTGTTATTAGTTCATAAGCTTGTATAAGAATTTTGTGCATTTACTGGTTAGTAAACCGGTTTCCCAGAACCATCAACATTACGTTCAACTTCAATGATTCTAATGTAATAAATCTTGATGCACTAAATCTTCTTCCATAACAGTAAAAAATCTGAGATACCAAATATTGTGCAAAATCTTCCAACATAATAGTACTGATGCATTAACAAACTAAAACCAACAATCTTTCATTCTCTAATTCCAACAACATCAAAACCAGTCAAATGGACAATATACGACATCACGGAAAAATAAAGAATCACTAATAGACTCTTAAATAATTAAATAAAATTGTTCGTGACAAAAGATCAAGTAATGGTAACAAGAACCTGAAGGAAGACAAATTGGTAAACTAATAACCAAACAAATATGAATCCTTCAAATTTCTTAAGGGTGTAGGAGGCGCACAAGCAGAAGAGTGTCGAATTGAAACCCTAAAACCGTAGCTTACCTTCCACAAAAACAAAGAGGAGAACGGCAGCACGAAATGGGAATGGAAGAAGAACTAAAATCTGGGCGGCCCGTGTAATCGGGCTGCAGAAGACTGTTCATGTGGCCCGATGTAAGAAAAAGGAGAGATTTATTTAGAATGTGTCAAATCATCTGAGCTGTTAGATTAAAATCCCACGGCTCAGATCATTATTCTAGACCCAGTTCATTTATTCTGGACTGAGTCATTCTGGTGCAGAAAAAACGCCTAACTTTGGGAAGTAGATTCGTGAACCAAGCTAATTGTATAACGTAGTTAAGAACGAAAGGGAAAGGTGAAAAAGATTGTTAATTGTAAATAAACACCTCAATTAGTGAATTCTTGAGATTGTAATTATCCGAATAAAATGCTTACTTAAAAGCCGCCCCTAACCCACCCACCCACACCCTATGTCCGAGAAGACACGACCACCTAGACACTAGAATATCACCCTCTGTCTTATCCAAATTTCCGCTTAGGCTGGCCGCCTAGACATTGAGGTCGCCTAATGTCCACATAGTACTTTCTCGAACACTGACCACACTCTAAAAAAATGCATGGCATTCAATTAAGGGCTTCATGCTTCTTTACCATACCACAACAGAACACCGACATCTTTTTAACCAATGCAAAGGCAAGACCTCAACACTTCCTCATAGTTGAGAAAACAGAAGTTATATTTGGAGCAACATGCGATTAATGCAGTTGAACCAACATCTTTATACTTGGTTATCCATAAAAGCATGTCACTTAGCAATAACATGGACAACTTATCAAAAAAAAAAGTAATAGCATGGACATCAATGCTTGTTCTTCACGATCAAATAAAATGAGCTTGATGTTAAACAGAATGATGCATAACCTTGATAGAACTTTAATGCTGACGCCATTGAACTACAGTCGCATGTTCTTCTCGAATATGTTAGGAATCCATCCCCAGTAAAGCATCAAAAAACATGTTATAAATGAGGAAAACTGATCATTATTACCTAAATCAAACAGTGAGAATTATTTACATACTGGACCCGAGTCGTCGTCCAATCCTTCTTTGCCTCCCTTGATGAGCGGGAGCCGAGGAACTTTCCTTTGACCCCAATTTTCTCACAGTATCCTGGACAGCTTTCTTCCTACGTTGAGAGTATGTCTTCCTTTTACTGCATTGACCATTAAACTTTTAAGATATGGCGCTGAATACCTTTATCAAAGATAACTCCTGTTTTTTTGTATCTGTTAGTAAGATATGGTGCTAAATATCTCCACAGGAATATACAAATTCGAAGATCAGATGAATAATCTAGAGAAACCATCACAATTTATGATACGTTCTGTGCCTAATTCTTTAAATAGAAGGAAACAAGATCATATTCCGAAGGACAAGTATTCATTTGATCTCCCCATGTCATATAGTGTTTCGAAATGCACCGTGTTAATTTTTACGATTTCTCAAAACATATTCTATTATTCTCAAGGGGTTTGAAGATTTCTCAGAATTCCAGAACAACCTTCAAGTTACCAGTCACTCTACAACTCATAGAATGCTCCACTATACAGGAAGAAATATTTCAGCATTAACAAGTCTATAAACATGCATCATAAAATGATCGAATTGACTAACAGGAACTTGTAGATTCAGCCTGACCTTGCAAATATAAGTCCAGCTGTAAGAACCATTCCTCCAATCGCCCAAGAAACTCTTTCGATGAAGGGCATATCACCAATCCATTGCTTAAAATTTCTGAGAGCATGAGTACTCAATTCTACAGGCAATCTCTCAGACTCTGGCTTTTTCCAAGAATTTGCAATATAATCTAGACTAGGCTTTCCACCATAGCATGATATATCTTGAGGATCATCAATCGACGTGACAGCGAAACCAGCAGCATGGCATAACTCTGTTCCATTAGACACCCACTCAGAAGCTCTGCCACAAACAAAGTCACCTGGTGCACATGGTGCTAAACCCTGTAGGTAATTCTCTAATGATAATTAACTTGCAGAATTTTGATGAGGTAACTCATTGAGAAAATATAAAATAAAAAATAAGATATACCCCGTCATATTGAAAGATATATAGTAAACGGAAGCTTTAACCATTCTTGCATGTTGAACATACGGAAACTAATTACCCTCATCATTTAGAAGTGTCCCAATTTATTGTAAGAATTTTGGAAAGCGATAGCGAACTGAGGATCCAAAAGCAAACAACAACCTGTTTCTTTGTATCCATTGAGAAATATGCTATAAAGCATGCCTCATAAACTCTATTGCAAAAGGAGGCGCATATGAGGGGAGGTCCAACTTGTACGCCCACCAGTGGGTCGCAGATAGAACACTCCAATAGTTCCCATAATTGCACGCATTCTTGGTTTGCTTCTCCGAATGAAGCAAGTCTGCTGATAGTTAAAAAAAGAGGATGCGTCTGAGCAACATCACAGCAGGTCCTTTTACGAAAAATCCTGCAAGCTACTAGATCTCTTTGGCCTTTGTTTGCTTTCTTAGGTGGTTTCCCTTCGCTTGAAAATGGAGGGAATCGACCACCTTTTGAAATACAAATTTCATTTGCCTTACCTACATTGGCCAATACGAATTAGAAACTAAATTCTTTGAATTTGATAGGATTGCAATAGCATTAAACTAGACTACCAATTAGTACACACATATATATATGAGGACCTCACAATTCCAACCGCCCCTCTATCGGAATAGGCTACATAGACAAAAAAATCTATACACGATAGACTAAAAGCTCACGTTTCGGTGACAGCTTTGCCGGTGATTTTGCTGTAATTGTTTTGAAAAATTAAGATAAGGTAGTCCAAAATAGGGATTTTTCGGACTAAAAATTACCGACAACCAAATAGCATATGACGTTTGGTCGATCAATAGGCTTTCCATCACTGAGCACTGATAGTGGCAGCGATGTGAATGCTGAGAGTCCACATTTTAATGTAACTCTTTTTATACATACATTCCAAGAACCTCATTCTGACTCTTGCTCTACGAGCGCAGATGTCAGGGAAAACTGGACGATGATGGGCAACTACAGTGATAGGTATACTTTTCTTTAATTTACAAAAAACACCTCACCGAAGCGTACGTTTCCTGCTTAAAATTTATTCAGACATCCAGTAGTTGTTGATTCATAATGTCTAGCATTGACATCAAAACAAGAGTATCATTAAGTAAATAAAACACAAAAGCAGTAGGACGTGCAATATATAACCATTTCAATTTAATTTGGTGGTCAACTAACTGTTCACATGCATAGGCACTTAACCTCCATGAAGTCTCTACCATAGAATTTTCAACTACAGCTTAAGGTCATAAATTTCGTAAAATGTCCAGGATAGTTCTCCCAAGGCGAGAACATGTTTTGCTAACATTAAATTAGCATGTAGTTGATTTTATTAGCAAACCGAACATTGGCCAGAATAAGGTCAAACAATTCCATATCAACGACAAGTTTACTAACTAAATTGACCGTTTCTGAAAATCAAAGCTGGAATTTTTTGGTTACTAGAAGCCTCTGGTCTAAACTTTTTTCAAGAACTAGAAATTCTCCCATCACTTGTCCTATGTACTTTGTTTTAGCACTAAACATCCTTTGTCAAATCGCTTTCCCTCTAAGCTGTCTAAAAGATAAGAATGAGTGCACCTTGCTACTTGGGATTTGCCTAGACTTCCAAAACAAGAAATGTGTCTAGACCATAAAAAATAAGTAGATATTCAGGCCCCATCGCTAACCATTTTAGACCTCACATTTATGCATACAAACTATACGTCACAGATTAGTCTTTATTTCTATATGTCTCCTTGCATTACGACTGTAAATTCCCTGTTCAAAACCACAAAGAAAAGTTACATATAAATTATGAGTTCCTAGTTCGAGCATGGAAAAAGAGTTGATATGGTACAATGGTTTTATTGTATTTTTTAATTTTATTTGGAATCATTGTATAAAGTTTTCATCATATGACATTGAGATATATAGATAACATACTTTAAAAAATCTAAACATGTCTGAAAACTGAAAAGCTTAAGAATTCAATCTATCTGAAAATAAGGTGTTTTTGCTGACAGCTCAATTTTATATGATAAATTACAACAAAGGTAGAATCAGCATGTGTTGCTAAACAAGTTCTAGAGTTCATTCCGCCCCCCTTTCCTCTGACAGATAGGTTAATCTGACCTGTTTGATAAAAGAATTCCGCACGGTGTAGGGTTCAAACCTCAAGTAGGTCACCTATCTAAAAAAATAAAAAAGAGAACGTTTTTATTGGATGAACTATTGAAAAGCAGCAAAATATAATAGAAATTGACAGCGAGATATTGAATTTAGTGTTCTTCTATATAACAATATATGGGCATATAAGGTTGGTCGTATATGAAGGCAGGTTTTCCAACAAAATTTCTAGGTTCTTTAAATTTGCCAATGGCCTTATGCACACATGTGGGGCAATTCCTCTGAACCTTAAGGTTAAATAACAGTTCACATGGTCACTAGCTAGAAAATGATAGTCAACACCAACAGAATGAGAAGGGGAAATATAGCATAAACCCAGAAATTGAAAGGTAGCAATCATCTGAATAAGTATGGAAAAACTATAGAATGGATGCATCAATTGGGCTCATATATCATAGTAAGCAGTTTTCGAGAAAGCAATAGGCGGACAAGGGCCTCTCAGCTCCTAGGCCCGCCTAAGCGGTCTTATAAGCAGTGAATTCAGGTAAGGCGGAGGGCAATATCCTAGCGTTTAGGCGACTGCCTTCTCGAACAGAGATATAATAAGGCGAGACTAGATGGCTGGAACTGGTGATCCAATAATGCAACCCATAACTGTGAACTTAATCCAATAGCTAGTTCATCATTTAGGTTGATTCGTTGATTGAATGGCACAAAACATATACATAAATTAAGCTGATTGTTCATTTTGCCCAGACTCAAAGGAGTATAGCTGACTGATCAATTGACGGGGCCTCGTGCCTTTTACTACCGCGCGATTAGATGCGCTTTCATAATCAGTTAACTTTCAGCAATTTTTAGAACAAAATCATAAAACAGTAATTCACCGAAGAAACATTTGACGCCATCAAATTAATCAATTCAATAGTTGGTAAAGAATCTCGACTCGACTTTGTGGGGAACTAATAAAATTAAGGTGAGGAGGATACACTAAAACCCCAACAAAACCCACAAATAAAAGCTAGAACATCACTCACCATAGGTGTTCAGAACGGAAAGATACAAAAATCCCAGCAACAAAAGCACACAACAGCACTTAAATCTCCTCATGTCAGAGTTTTGGCCGGCATATGAAACTGATGAGTAGGGAAAACGATTTTAAGGCTTTCGACCATACGTCAAAATTATTTTATTGTAGATTTTATAACAACTATAACATGTTTGGTGTGGTAGTTGAGCACCTCATTCCTTAAGCATGAGGTTGGGAGTTCGATTCTATTCATGTGAATGAGGAGTAACATGGAAGGATACCTTGCAAGTACTCAAAAAAAATGTGACAACATTTCGCTTCGATTTTTAACGTTCGGCCGGTTTGTTGTAATATTTGGTTGATTATAAATCTTTGTTCTATTATGAGTTGTTTGATTTGATTGATTACGGTCGACAAATAAAATGTTTGGTAACATGTCTAAATTTTTTTGATTATCTTCCGTAATCAATTTGACCTAAATTTTTTGTTGGAGTATGTCTATATAACAATTTGGCTTGGAAAACGACGTACGGACGCAGTTTGTCAAAGCAGGAAACGACACCACAAAATCTGACCTGGACATTTGTGTTCATCCATGTGGCTCCCTACCATTGGATGGAGTTTAGTGGTGTTCAATGTTTTTTGTTTCCTGCTACCAAAAAAGTAGGATGGAGTTTAGTGTTGTTCAATGTTTTTTGTTTCCTGCTACCAAAAAAAATTCGAGCCCCACATTTTGTTCCTGTCGTCAAAAAATTTACAAATCCATTGACCTAATCTGCCGCCTCCCTCACCCAATTCCAGCCGCTACTCCCTCCCCGCTTCTTTATTTTGCTGCATTTCTGCGTTTTGGGTTTAGTTGGTGCTGCATTTCTGCTTCTATTTGGTTCTACTCAAATTGTTTGTGCCTTCGGAGTGGTGCTGCGATGTTGCTGAGAATTCTTTGCTACTGCTTTCATGTAAATTTTTTTCCTTCTGCTTGCTTAAATAACTTGGGTTTTGTGCTGTTCAGGAACTTGAAATACTGGATTTCCTTCTGTTTTGTAAATTCTCCTAATTTTAATTTTATAGAAAAACGTCTAAATTGGAAATCCCGGAGGTGATCTGAAATACTGGATTTCCTTCTGTTCGTGATATGTCGTCCATGGCTTCTCCTTTTTATGCGACCTCTTTCCAACCTTTTGTCTATCAGGTGGGATTTCACTTCTGTACATACGGAATTGCACTTGAGGTTGTGTCCCTTTGTTTCGATGGGACTGTGGAGTTTAATCTGCATTTGAGTTTCCTCTTCCGCTGGGGATTTAGGTGGTTTTGGTTTATTTGAAGTTATTTTGTTTGGGATCGTGGCTCTTTTATGTTTGATGATCCTGTGAAGTGTTTGGTAGAACTGAAAAGAACATTCTTGATAGTTTAAATGAATTTGTTTAATGATACTTTACATTATAAATTATAATGCAATTATGACTGAAAGGATTATTGAATTTTACTTCTACTTCCCTTTGTTGGATCTCGAAACCATTTGCTTTTCTAGAGTTAGAGGTCACTTTTTTTTATTGTTTTTTATTTCACGTGCAAGAGTTAACATTAGTGCATATGAGTAGTCAGTTGCTTACAAGTTCTTTGTTCATATCAAAAAAAGTTCTTTGAAAATTTCTTTGCTGTTTCAGAGCCCTCAAGATGCTGTGACAACTTTCCAAATCTTGGGTGGGGAAGCTCAAATCGTTCAGGTCCTTTTCAATCAATAAGTACACATTCTTTAGAGAAAATTGGGTACACATTCAATCAATAATTTCATCCTTACAGAATTGCAGATGATGGTCAAGAAACTCTCAGAGAGAGAGGGTTAAGTTGTTGGACCAAAAGATTAGTGCCTTCTTTGAAGCAGGGGAACTTGGATAGCAGACTAAGAGCAGCTGAAGTTGAAATTCATGATGTTGCGTTCTCTTCATTACCGCTGATCTTTTGCAAGATAAATACTTTAAGGAAGCAAGGAAGAAGTTAAGTGAAGTAGCAAGACATAGGTATGCTGTCGAATAAATTTTTCTGATGACAAATAAGCTTTGCACACTTCAATTTTTTGACAAAACATGAGTCTATCTTAATAAGAAAAAACTTGCGAAAAAACTGAATTTTACTTAAATTTATTATCATGGATTATTGCTTACAACCGTTTGACACTGTTGTTCAAATTTTGCACAACAAAGTCTTACTATCAAGTTACATTCTTACTTCTTGAGGTAGTGTAATTGACAACGTTCCTACGAATGTTGCTGAACATGCACGCCACCTCATACAATCCAACAGACAATTGGTAACCCTCTTTGCTTCGCACTATTGCTGCTACTTATTTTGCTACATCGATATAGTTTGATGATATTGTTCCTCTTTGTTGCAGGCTCGCAATCAGGCTGACTATGCTTCCGACACTGCCCTACCTACTGCTGATGATAACCAACGCATTCCTGCTGCTGAACACACCCCTGTGCCTGCTTCCATGCAGGTAAATATGAACCCCTCTCCTGCCATTTATCTAATCATCCGCCAGATTTCAACAGGTCAATCTGAGTTTA
>JAOYMZ010052880.1:0-13816 GCA_025802335.1 Pinguicula primuliflora | reverse complement strand
TATATAGAGATTAGGTGGGCTTAGGTGGGTAGTGGGCTTTAGGTTAAATTAATTAAACGGATTAATTAACATTACTATTATACAAAGCCCAACACAATGGAATACACATACTTTTTAGTTACATCTTCACGTTCGACTCCATATACGAAAACATCAATAAATGATTAATGACTCACATGTAGAGCAAATTGGAAACCTATCAGCGTGTAGATCTCTTTTTGCTTTCATTCACGTTACTTTGAGTACTTGATCCTAAGGTCTTTAAGAACGACGCTATGGATGATCTCCACGTAAGCTTTATTACTCCATGGATAGGCATTAAACGTGGAGAGATCATTTACCATTCTCACAGCAAGTTCATCGACTTTTTTCTTTGAATAACCTGCTAGGATCACACCCTCTAGCAGGTATAACATTGATAGCTTGACTCTATCCTCAGACAATTGCCGCTCGGCAGCTGCATCAAACTTCGTTCCCTTTCTCTTCTTCGTCTAAGCCCTATCCTCAGACCTCATCGTTATCCTCTTTTTGGGTCAATTCCTTCCACTTATTCTTGACGTCTTTAAACATGAGGTGCGTGAGTTCTTTAAATTACTCATCTCTTATCCGATTATCACGTGCAGAATTATTTGGATTTGGCTTCTTCAAACATTTCAACTCAGTCACCATTGCAAACTCATGGATACCAAAACGGATTGGTTTCTCTTGTATAAAAAACTAGAGCTCCATCTGCTTTGGCATATCGATCCGTCTTAGCATTAAGAAATGGGCAAGTTGCCCGGGGAACGTAGTCCGTTGTGACATCCAAGAATCATCCAAGTCCAGTAAATGCCCGAAGCAACTTCATCGGATTTGGACGAGCTCCCATTTTTTCAAACTCTCCTTTATCACCTCTATAACTTGCGGGGACTGGTGCACCATCACCTTCATTGGGAACTCCACATGCGCGTTATCATAGACTTCCGATGATAGGTATGTTGAAATGCTGAACAGTCCAGGTGCATCAGGGCGTATGGGCACCTCTGTATATGTTTCACACAATCAAACAAAATCTCCAAGAAAATTGATCAAACAAAACTGCAGATTGGTAATATGGGGTCCGTTCCTAACCCGACTAATGGAGTCGTGTAATCATGTCACAATGTATAAATTTCATTCAAAATGCCTACCGTAAGATTTCGAGATGGGGAATGACTTGCAATGTGTCCCCCGGAGTCATCTCCCACCATCAACCCCACGTTTCTCGACGTTTCCGTGTCGTCCGTCTCCGTAGCACTATTTCCCACCCACGGCATTTTAGCAAGTTCTCTTAAAACTGTTGCTGTTCCTCCTTCCCGCGAAGAGTTGTTCGTATTTGAGGTATTCTCTCCAGATATTTGATCACCAGAAATTTGTACGTATTTTCGTGTATGCGTGTTCGGCGATTTCTTCATCGTGTTAAAGGCGATTCGAGTTGAGGTTTTCGTTTGGATTTTCTTGGCAGTGAGAGGGAGATAAAAAGTCTTCCGACGATTTGACTTGATTAGAAGGTATTAAGACGGTTAAATATTTTATTTATTTTATTCTTTTATTTTTAATACCTTTTAAATAAAGAATAATAAAAATAAATTAAAAATAAAATAAAAAGTTATATTTCATTATTGAATTGTTTATCCAATTTTCTCGAAATCTGCACATTTTATTCGAAACCAATGATCTGGGAGTTATCCCTTACCTTACAGAAATCCCATCCAACAACTGCAAATTCCAAATTCATGGTTGCTTGTTGCTATTTACCATTTCTTTTGGTTGCTTCCCCTCATTTCTTTTGCTTGCTGCCAAGGATCCTGCGGAGGAACAACAAAAGCTGCGCCTGCCTCTTGATTTTTAAGGGCGTCTACGAAGAGCTTCGGCGGTGGCGGAGGAATGGCAGACATCTGAAGAACAGTCAACAATCCATGAGAGTCGACGATTTTCTTCCCGTGCAATTAATTCCTTTGATTGGGTACGAGTATCAGTAGCCGACATTTTGAAGTGGGAGCTTCAGGAGGACGATCGTACAACGGTAAAATTTATGATTTGTTTTCAATTTCGAGGAACTGTGTGTAAATCGCAAGCAGTTGACGAGAGAAGGGAAAGAAAATTACGAATCTATATCGTCCGTGTCCTCCTTGCTTAAAGAATGACAGGTACAGTGTAGATATCGTATTTTGTACATATTTGAGTATGAAATTCCTGTATTAGCAATCTTTTTCTAGCTACATCCCCCAGGTGCAAATCCCAGTTTTCCCCCTGCCAAATCATACATCACCTCAAACGTCTGCTGCTGCGTGTTCCCGTAGATCCCCACATCGGTAGCGCCACTGTTCCCGGCAAAAGCGAGGCACGCTTCCGTTTTGCTGACGCTGATGAGTATCCCGTTGGGGGGCAACTTAACGATTGCTCCGTCGAACATAAAAGAAACAATTGGAATAGTGATCATTGTGGAGTTTGCAAAGTCGAAGCAAGTGTCCAATATAGAGTAGGCCGGTGCGCTCGTGTACTTCTGGTTCATCACCTTCTTGAAAGCAGTGCTCAACGAGGCGTAGGCTGCCGGAGGGAGGCGCGTTATCACCGTGCCGGAATCGATGATCGTGCCGGCCGTCTGGAAGACCGATGGGCCGATGTTCAAGCCCACCCCTCCGACACTGATGTCTTGAACAGTGATGAAGTAGAATGATGTGCCTTGTGCGCTCGCGAAGGGTGTGTAGAGCGCGTTCGTTGAGGTTGAGGCTGCACTTTTCCCGAATGTCAAGTGCCCTGTTGCGCTTGAAGTGGATGGCAGGCAGTAGGAGAAGTATTTGCCGTATTTCTGTGCAGTTTGTGAGACGGCGGATAAAGGATCTCGGCCGAGTCCTATTAATCCAGCGGCGCTTCCGAACAGCCCCTGATTGTTCTGGCCACAGCCGAAGAAGAAACCAGGGAACACATCATTGGACGTGATGGTGAGTGTGTCCCTGCTGAAGAATCCAACGGAAAACGACTGATCACCGTACTGAATCCCGTAGACGCAGGTTCCGGTGGAGCATCCCGGGCTGATGCTGGTTGCAGAGGAGAGCTGAGAGCATTGACTGGAGGTGCAGGATACGTTTGCATATGATGTGGATGCAGAAGGGTTGAAGATTGGATCTTTCTGCTGGTAGCATGATCTCACACATGGCTGGCACTGCGTCCATGTTAGATCACTGCCGGTGTCAAAAATGAGAGATAATTGTCTCGCCGGAGACCCCAGTCCGAAGTTTGCAAAGTAGTTTCCAGTTCCCAGTAATGAACCGGACCGGGCTGGGATGGTGACCTTTGTATCTCTCAAACTCTTCTTCTTGTCTGTGTTCTTATGATGGCTGCTGATGCTGTACGCATTCGAATTGGCGGCTACGGCTACTCGGGCATGGATGGATTGGACTCGTGCTTCATCGTTGGAGAGGATGTCTCTTAGATTGTAGGTTTGTTTTGTTGAACATGGACCGTAGAGGTGGAAGAGCTCCATGGTTGAGTGACGAGTGCTTGGAACTGATTCAGATTTCATTGGTTAACTAGATGATGTTCATATGAAGGCATAACATTTTAGAAATGTTAAAAACTGTAACGTATTCCTTCCTTCATACCATTGGATGGGCTGCAGATTGATGCTGGAAGAAGAGAGCTGATCTCAAACGTATGGAAATCATGAGTTTCTGCCTTTGCCTTTCTTCCTTGCACGGCAAAACTTGAAACACACAACAACAGAGCAATATACAACAGAGATATCAGGGAATAGAGAGTGGCCATGAGGGAAGAATATTCAGTTTGTATGCAACTTCTGGAGTAAATGTATCCTATTCCTATTCCTATCTATATAGACAGTGAGCAAACTGAATTTCAATAATCCACGTCACCCACCATAAGTGGCATATCAAGTTGGTTTGCATTGGAAAAAAAAAAAGACCGATGCTACACTGGTGAAGTTAGGCAAAATACAGAGGTTCATCACGGTAATAATTAAGAAAAATGTTACTACATAACCATTTTGTACACAACATGTACATAATATCGTTTTGTGTTATATTGTTTAAGGTAGATGTCGTTTTGTTGGATATGACAAAATTACCCTTGTATGAAACGACATTATGTACAGGTTATGTGCATGTATCATTTCTCAATAATTAACATATGATATTTTTGGTATGATTATATACAAGTTAGGCAGAACCCTTCGTCTATTACTATCCCATAAATTCAAAGTCTTCAGACTACATTTTCCATTTTAACAGGAAAAAAAACGGCTTTCAAGATCAATTGTTACTACTGAATCTGGTCCTCTGCTGCATTTTAGAGTCAAATACTACAAGTCTTTATTGTAGGGAAGTGGGATGTTACCCGGTCATGATCAAACACCTAATCTCGTCCAAAACTTGGTGAAATGAATGAATTATGTATGATTTTTCCACGCAAAAGATAGGTTCATCATAGAAAAATGGGGTTATCGGAAATAAATGTTTCCACTTAAAGATGTTATCCAGCAAGTTAATCCTCCACCATTTTCTTTAAACAATTGGATGTCAGCATCCGAAAGTATGGTCATGTTCGCCACTGGGGTGGGGACGGGGAGGAACGGAATCTTTGCATAACTTTGATGGATTCTTCGGAGATTCAATAAGTTTATACAGAACCTAGTGATGATGATTTCATGATGATGCGTGTAAGAGAAGAAGCAAGTCAAGACTCAAGATGATAGTGAAGGCATGGAAGAGATGGAGAGTACCCACCAGCTTTCCAACACTTCTAAAAGAAATGCACTGGGAAAAAAAAATACATTATCGTCATTTCCACCACCAATGGAAAAAAACAAAGAAGAAAAATTCGCCATCATCATAATGCAAGTTGCAGCTTGCACGCACTTAAAACTCTTGAAAGTGATGTGTGATCTCTGAACGAAAACAAATGTTTTCCGATTTCCCATGGTTCACTTCACAGTTCACACTACTGCAGAATTCAGTCACGGATCAGACAACACAGTCGCATGGATCAATTTGTTGCAATAATTCAGAGTCAAGCTGGGAAGTGGGAAAGCCGTGTTCTTGAATGATTTGCGGATGGTTTCACAGCAGAGGACAATACAGAAGACATCAAAATTCAAAGCATCACGGACTTGCGCAAAAAAAAAATTCCCATCTAGGACAAAAGTAAGAGTAGGAAAATCATCTATGCTCACATTATTTTCTCAAGAAATTGCATTGAGCAGGGGCTTAAAGTGTCAGCGTCCATCCGTTTATTTTTTCCAAGACAAAAAAGAAAAAAAAATCCATTATGATCAATACGGAAGACAGTTGAAATCATGAAAGCATGATTAACAGTAAACTTCTACGCTAGGTGACGTCAATGTGAAGGAAAACAATTGAGTATTTATCAACATATGTCATGATTAAGAACAATAATATAATAACTAACCATTCTGTCTTGGATAGGCTTGATAAGATATCATGGTTGAGGGTCCCTTTGATGGTTTCCGTAATCAACATGGGAATCAGTGATCTACAAACTACTTCCACTTCCCACTTGCTTTTTTTTGGGTGATATATATATAAAACAATTTAGTTGCAGCATCAGCAAGCAATTGTCAAACTCTTCACCAGATTAATATTTTCCATGATGACGGAACCCTGCACTGCAAAATAATAATAATGATGATAGTTCATAGTAATAACAGTAACAGAGAAATAAGAAGAGTACAGGCCTTTCAACAATGAAAAAGCTATGAAGTAAAGATCCGAAAATAAGAAAAAAACAATGAGGTTGCAGAAAATGCCTATGGCTTAGAAATGCTTGCGACAGGAAGGATTATGGTTATAAAGATGTCATTCATCAATTCCTGGAGAGAGTGGAAAGCGGAGTACCAGTTGCAACAGAAAATCGTATAATCTGCTAACTCACAGTATTTTATGTTCTTGGCAATACAGACACCTCTGCTTTAACACAATATAAAGTGATTCACGCAAAATCTGTTGGCTAATCGATCTGCAACTGAAACAATTGAGAACTCGGTAATCTGGATAATGAAAATGGACAAAAAATGGACTTCAAGGCCGATGCTTCCTAGAATAACCACTTCAGTGACATTCTATTCCCCGGTGCATTTTAGATGAGGAAGACAATGTATGTCTTCTTTTTCCATGGCAGTATTTACATTCAAACCCGGTCAGTTTGAATGGCGCCATCAGAACCAAGAAACCAATATCCATGACCGATGTCCATACCGTTGAATTTCTAAGAGAGAAAAGTGTTTTGGAACTCTTATTTCTCGAATTAGAATCCCTGTGCCGGGTATAATTCGAGTAATTTTCAGTTCCAGATCAAAATTCAACGATCCACCATTCGACACCATCATTCGGCACACCATTCGGGAGCAGAAAAAAATTCGTATAATTCTCTCCTATTAGGGTGCGACTTGCGAGTGGTCGTCAGCATTAAAGGCATAAGTTTCATTTTGCAATTCAATCCAACTCCATCCTAGTACCATCTTAACTCCCGTATCCCTCATCAGTCTCTTTAATTTAGCTTTCTCGTCCCATTTCTTCACATGACCATACATATCAGATAGAAGAACATAAGTGCAGTGGTCTCCTGGATCCAGTTCTACAAGATGGCCAGCGATCTGGGTTGCAGAATCTAAATCACCACAAGCCCTGCACCAACCTAATAATGTTCTCCACGCCATCAAATCAGGTTCAAAAGGCATTTCAGCGATTAGCTCTTTTGCGTTCTTCAGACCTCCAGCTCTACCAAGCAAGTCAACAGTACAAGCATAATTTTCCATTCGTAGTGGAATCCCATATCGGGTTTCAATGAACTTAAACTGAGAACTTTGTCAACCAAACAAATGTGAGTACATGCAGTTATAACAGCAACAAAACTAATATGATCCAGGTTCACATGTAGCTCTGTCATTAACTTAAAGAGCTCAAGCTTAATTTCACCATGCCCATGCTGTGCATAAGCGAAAATAACTGAGTTCCATGTGACTGAGTTCTCCTTATGAGATGCCTCAAAAGATTTCCATGGATCTTCAACTATCCCACATTTTGAGCACACAAAAATCAGAACACTAGCCACGTAATCATTTTCTATCCAAGACTGATTTAACCACTAAAACATGAATCTGCCCACCCAATTGTAGCGTGGCTAAATCTGAGTAAGATCTCAAGACTGCTGCGGAAGCATATTGGTCAATTACAGGATAATCAAGATGCATCTGTCGGAAAACGTCAATGCATCTTCACTTAGCCCATTTCGCGACAAGCAATTTAGAATTGTATTCCAGGAGACAAGATCCTTCATGCCTATATGCTTGAATACTTTAAATGCATTCTCCATGTATCGACTGCTAGATTTTAGATACATGTTCATTAATGCATTAGTTGTTGAGGTTAACATGTTCAAATCCCCTCTTTATTAGTAAGCCATGCAAGGATTTCCCGAGTCTTAGTTGTGTATCATCTACGCAACTACTCAATATGCTAGAATATGTATAAAAATCCATATCCGTTCTCAAAGACCTTGTCTCCAGGAAAATTTAATTCCATACTCTTCCAGATCATTCCCCAAGTATGCTGCTAACAATGAATTCCACGTCACTATATCACGAAAAACATCAGCATCATAAAACACTCTTTTAGAATCATCAATGCATCCACATTCTGCATATGCTGTGATCGTAGCATTAAGCACTGTGATTTCATGTTCCAGACCACATTTCATAATCCTTCCATGGAGCTGCCTCAAGAACTCATATGACTCAGTTTGACAAAGTAACGTTAGGAGAGGTACAAATGTTGCATCATCAACTCTAACGTCTCCATCTCCATACAAATAAACAACTCTATGCAACGCTGAAGATTCCCCCACCTCAATATATGCTTCAATCAAAGCATTCCAAGTCACTGAATTCTGCTCTTTCATGTGCTTAAACACCTTATTTGTATCATCAACGATTCAACGTTTCGCATACATATCCAGAAGTGCACTAGCAGTGTATACATTATCACCAATCCAACCTTTACTACATCCGAATGGACATTCTGGCCACAAATAAGCGCACCGCCAGCAGCAATACCCTTGAACGTGCTTCCATAAGTATAACCATCCGTCAAAAACTCAAGTCTTTTCACAGATTTAAAGATTTCCGGTGCATAAAAAAAGTTACCTGAGTTGACGTATCCTGATATCATGGTGTTCCAAGATGCAGTGTCCCTGTGGGGCATTTCAACGAACAGCTCCAACGCATTGTACAGCGTTGGTTGTAGCCGTGCAAAAGCTTGTTTGCGGTGTATAAATCGGTAACCGCCGATGATTTGATGGCTGCACAATCAGCTGCTGCATCTCTCGCCAATGGATGATAATTTGTTTCCGCCAACAAGCCCAGTGGCAGTGGCCTCATTCATGAGAAATTCAAAGCAACAGTCAGTATTTGTTTCAGCAGCCTGGCGAGTTATGGGTTCATTTCATACAAACTTCCTCTTTGATTGGTATTCCGACACCTTTTTTTAGCAAAGCAGGTACTCAGACAAACTAAATGACCAGGAAATTAATATATAGCCATACGAGGAGATACCAGCAAGAAGAAGGCTTAAAATAAGTATACATATACAAACTATGAGTACTGATCCTACAGGCAGCACTCCTATAGGCAGCACCCTAAACTCCTATCTATAAGCACTACTTACTCCTATAGGCAGTTTTGCCTGTAGCCACAGTATCTTATCCTCCATTTTTTTTAATTCGTGTATAATTTTTTTAATTAGCCATCCATTTTTGAAATTGGTCGCACAATTGAAAAGTTTATACATTGGAGATGAAAACACCCATGATTTAATCCGGTTTCCGGCGACTTCGTCGGAAATTTCTAAAACCCTATTTAGGATTACTTAACCCAAACAGATTTATAACCTTCCGTTAAATGGTGGTAACGTCGTCGGAACATCACCAAAACTTGAACATATGGAATTTAATGTATAAGCTTTCCAATGGTGCGATCAATTTCGAAAACGGATGGCTAATTGAAAAAATTATACACGCAAGGAAAAACTGACCACTAGAAAACTGACCATATGATCTGTTCTGTACAAACTCTATTTGTACAAATTCACTTACTATCTGTTTTGTTTTGTTTTATTCTTATTCTCTTTTTCATTCTCTTCTTCTTAACTGTTTGCAAAAACTTTGAAAAAAATAGATAAAATCTACTTCTAATTCAGGAGTGTAAGGTAAATTCAGTTAATTATTTACAAAATTGTCATTAAAAGTAGAATTGAAAAAAAAAAATAGTCTGCTATCTATTTGTCAAAAAAGGAGAATTTGACTTAAAAAAAATAGGAGAAGTAAAAGCAGAAGTAGAATTTTAAAACATGCATTTTGAAATAATCTACAAAAGAGATGAATGAGAAAATTAATCTTACAAAACGAGCACTTAAAGTGTTGTGCGTTTTTGTAAGTAAACCCTAAACCCATGCTTTTTTACAAGAAAAGCTCTTTATGAGTGGAACCAACTTTTCACTTAGTAGAGTGCAGATCATAAACACTCCACACTGCTTCTCTCATTGTTTCCCTTCAAACAGAGCATTACATGTTGCCGTATCCATAGCCTGATCCAATCCCTTCACCTTATTATGCAGCCCAAATCAGCTAAGAAGCAAAATGAATATTTGAAGGAGTGAACACCATAACTTCTCCATTGACAATGAAATAATGAAGAGAATTGATGGAGGAAGAGAAACAAACATATTGTATTTCTTACTATGCTATTACACGGTTACAACACTATATAGAGGAATTGTTAAGAGTGCTAGATGGTAAGGTTATTTACTTTCCTTGTACATAGCAACTATCCTTAACTATAATACAAATCAGTCATGAATATCTTTGACCAAATCTCTTTCCTTAACAACCAAATCTCTTACCTTAACACCTCCCCTCAAGCTAACGGGTAGGAACCGAACCGTTAGCTTGGCTCACAAATTTAGAAAACGAGATGCGCCCAATCTTTTGGTAAATATGTCTGCGCCCTGGTCCTTGGTTGGAATGTACTTGAGTTGAATGTCCTTATTCTGGACTTTTTCCCGAACAAAGTGATAATCAACTTTAATGTACTTGGTTCGAGCATGAAAGACAAGATTCGAAGCAAGCGACATGACACCCATGTTGTCGCACCAAATCACCGGAGTATGAGTCAGGGCTATGTGTAGTTCCTTGAGCATCATTCTAGTCCAATATAGGTCAGCTGTGGTGTGAGCTAGTGAATGGTATCCAGCTTCAGTACTGGACCGAGCCACCACATTTTGTTTCTTTGCCGTCTAGGATATTAGATTTGGTCCCAGAAATACACCGAATCCTGAAGTAGATCGTCAATCTTGTCTATCCCCTGCCCAATCGGCATCAAAGAACGCCTCAAGAGTGAGTGAAGGTGAGGACGATTTGGTAAATACAAGACCATGATTGATGGACCCCTTGAGATAGCGAAGAACACATTTCACGGCCTGCCAATAACATACGAGAGGCTGCTGGAGGTATTAACATAATTGGTTAACCTGAAACGCTAACTCTGGATGAGTGAGTGTATAGTACTAAAGAGCGCCCACTGTACTTCGGTAGATAGCAATCCTGGCAGGGGAGAGAGGGTTCCCTGTCAGATCTCTAGCTCGAGTGTCAATAGAGGAGGGTGACTGCATAGGTTTCGCTCCAAGCATCTTGGTTTTCTCCAACTGATCATATATGTACTTGCTTTGTCGAACATGAAGTCCTCTATCATCACGAACCACCTAGTTGATCTCGCCCAAATCCCGAAGTTTAAACCGAGACTAAAGATATCAAACCAATTCGGTAAGTCGATCCGGGTGTGTCCCAGTAATCAAGATGTCATCGACATACACAAGAACATAGACATGAACATCAGATTGATGATACGTAAATAATGACATATCCAACTGGGAGCATCGAAACCCAAACATAAGTAGGTTGTTGATCAATTTGACATACCATGATCGAGGTGCCTGCCGAAGACCATAGAAAGCTTTGTGGAGACAACAGACATGATCAAGGTGGACGTTTGATACAAAGCCCGCAGGCTGCTCCATATATACCTCCTCGTGAAGAACACCATTCAAAAAGGCATTAGAAACATCAAGCTGACGAATCGTCCAACTGAACTGAATTGAGAGACATAATAGAATACGAATGGTGGATGGTTTTATGACAGGACTGAATGCCTCCTCATAGTCAAGTCCATAGGTTTTCTCGAAACCTCGTGCAACCAGTCGAGCTTTGTACCGCTCTACAGACCCATCAGACTTAGTCTTGATCTTGAAGACCCATTTGTTCTGAATGACGTTGTGATTTGCCGGTCGGGGACACAGAGACCATGTAGAATTAACAATTAATGCATCATATTCTTCTTTCATGGAAGCACACCATTCCAGAGAGGACTTTGCATGTAGGTAAGTGGATGGCTCACGTGGAATCTGCACACTGGTCATAGCATAAACATGATACTTGGAAGCAAAATACAAGTGAAAATCAGAAAAAGACTTAGGTTTAAGAGATCCAATCTGACTACGAGTGACAGGACAAGAGAAGTTATGTGGGATAACATGACTACATGATTGTGGTTCCAAAGAAGCCTTGTTACCTGAGGAGCCTCATGACAAACCAGGTTCGATGGGTCGTTCCGACCGTAGACTATCTCCTGAGGCATCAACTAGATCAAGGCCCAGAGACATACCACCTGATGGCCCAGGAGTAGTCGATGTAGGGAAAGTCGAATCAACCTGGGAGCCATGTGATAGATTGGGAACTGAAGGTGGTCGTGCATGAACTGTTGACTGTGTCGGATCCAAATGTGGGTTAAGGCCTGACGGCATACCACCAGGTGCGGTACAGTCAACAAGTGATGCTAGGTCTGAAGTACGAGGTGGAGATGAACCTGTCAGAGGCACAGGAATTAACCATACGTTATCTGCTTACTGTGTCGGAACCGAAGGTGGGTCAAGGCCTGATGGCATACCACCAGGTACGACACAGTCAGGGGGTAACACTGGGTTAGAAGTAGAAATGGAAGATAAATCTGTCACATGCATCGATGAAATATGAATACCTGTGGAGAGAAACAAAGCAGGTGAGACGGCTCCGATAGGGACTGTGTCAATGGCTGTATTGAGTATGCCAGGAAAGGTCCCTTCATCAAAAATGACATGACGGGATATGTAGACACGTTTAGTGAATGGTTCATAACATTTATATCCTTTGTGTTTAGTACTATACCCTAGGAATACACATTTTTTACTACGAAACATATATTTTGACGTGTTATAAGGACATAACAAAGAATAACATGCACAACCAAAGACTCGAAACGAAGAATAGTCAGGTACACTACCATAGAGCAAAGAGAATGGACTATCAAAATCAAGCAGCGGTGTAGGTAATCGATTAATGATATAATTGACCGTAAACATAGCATCAGGCCAAAACGTTCGAGGTAAACGAGTTTTAGATAAGAGACATAAACTCATATCCGTTATCCAAACCAAACCAAACATACCCAGTAAATCCCGCCCTTAGGAAACTCATATCCGTTATATTATGATGTTTACGTTCGGCGACTCCATTCTGTTGTGAGGTGTGTGGACAAGATAATCGGTATAGTATGCCATGTGTAGTTAAAAAGGATTCATCATGTTGGACACATATTCTCCGCCACCATCACTTCGAAACAGTTTAATTTTTCGTGAGAATTGATTTTCCAGTAGGGTTTTAAATTCAACAAAACCTTTGAAAACATCAGATTTGTGAACAAGTGGATACAGTCATGAAAAACATGAGAAAACATCAATAAACACAACATAATATCGAAAACCACTGTTGGAGGAAACAGAAGATGTCCACACATCAGAATGAATTAAATCTAACGGATCCTTAGAACAACGTTCAGACAAACCAAACGACAATTGTTTACCTTTACCTAATTGACAGGCCTCACAAAACTCTAAGCAGCTAGACCTTGACACAAGTAATTTATTAAGCTTAACTAAACGACTAACAATAGGAAGAGCAAAGTGACCTAAACGTTCGTGCCAGTTACTAAGTGATGCCTTCACACCAACCATACCCGTCAAGGCACATTTAAGACTCGAGGTTGTTGACAGGTCCACTGGATATAGTCCATTGACACTAGGTCCTTGGAGGAGCGTCTTCCCCATTTTGCTGTCCTTCACAAGGTAACCATATTTCGTTAGCACAAAGAAACAGTTGTTATCCCAATAGAAATTATAAATAGAAAATAACTTTGCAAACGCATTGGGACAATGAAATACGTTAGAAAGAACAAGTGAACCAGATGGAGTGGGGCAAGTTAATGAACTAGTCTTTTGAATACGTAGAGTTTCTCCATTACCTACAACAACTTCATTTGCTTCGGAATAATGTTCTTGTAAAGAAAGATCAGCCAAATCATTAGTAATATGATTATTTGCCCCCGAGTCGGCAAACCATAACCCATTATCAAAGGCAGCATTGGATTGAGCAGCCATAGCCATAAGTTCATCAGGAGGATGTCGGCCTTGAAAAGTATAATCCATACGATTGAAACAATCTAGAGCATTATGACTTTTGCTGTTGCAAATTTGACAGGCATATGGATTTCCGGTGTTCGACCCAGAACTGGGCTGTGAGAATGGTGCTGGGCTGATTTTTGTTGCTGATCCAGAACTTGGGCTGAACTGGGGAGAATGATTTGACCCATAGAACTGCTGACTTGGGCCGCCCCTAGTTG
>JAOYMZ010052879.1:0-29901 GCA_025802335.1 Pinguicula primuliflora | reverse complement strand
TTCCTAGTGTATTTTTAGAAGATTTATGATGTATACGTCAAACTATTACATTTTGAACCAAATTAATTGTTAAATTTATTTTTTTTAAAATAATTTCATTCTAACGGGGCGGGGCGGGACGACCCGTCCCCGCCCCGCCCTCGGAGCGGGTCGGGTCCGGGTCCATCCCAAAAGGGGCAGGAGAGGTCTGGGGCTAGCGGCACAAGATGTAAGTAATCAGGGACTTAGAATTGATTTGAATTGACTTAACTGCCCTTCAACCGCCACCGAAACCTGTTGGGTTGATTAGGGTTCGGGTCTCCACGAAAGGGAAAAACAGCTTAAAATTGTGCCCTACCTAGAAAGGGTAAGCGCTCGCGGTGCCGCATTTTCATGTGTTCAACAAGGTAAATTAATGTTTTGTTTTGGATATCGAGTTTTTTGGGGGGATTGTGTCATCATTTTCGTGAATTCAGAGGATCTTTCTGCCGGGATTTAATGAATTACGAGGATTTGACGATTTCTTGCATTTTTCCTAGCAGTCGATTATTCTTCATTTCCGCTAGTGTTTGGTGACAATAGTAGATTATAACCTTGTTCTTGAACTGAGTCACTTTATGCCCTTTGATTTTGCTTACCCGGGGAAGGACAGTGAAATTGACCATGATCGCGAGATTAAGTTGTGGAAATGGTGCTAGTAGGGAGAATGGTGGGGAAATGGTGCTGGAGAAGCAGACAGGGGCGTCTATGATGGAGCAGTTAGTGCCCGAGATCACGACCCATGCCTTGAGCTACTTGGATTTCCGGAGCCTATGCCGATTATCCATGACGAATTCACTCATGAGAAAAGCTGCCAATGATGACAATGCATGGAAGGCTCTGTACCATAAGGTAGTTTCTCTATTTTTGAATTTTGTAACTTATTTGAACTTATCTGATGTGTTGCCACTGGGAGTTGATGCTAAATCTTTTACGACTGATGTGTGAACTTTCTTGAAGTTATGCCTGCCTGCAGTCTCCACCTCAAATTTCCCTTGTTTCGTAAGTAAAAGTTTTATAAATGCATTGAATTGTAATTTCCGCTGTAGATCTAAAAAGAAGAATTTCCCAGTTATTACTTACTTATTCTCACTCCACCAATTAATTATGGTTGGACTGAAAAAAAAGAACAGTTAATTCTACATTGGCGTGCTTTATGAGGTTTATAGCAGATTCTTAAAGCAGCTTGTAATTGTGTACTTTTATATTGCAAGTCGTTGAATTAAATCTTGGAGGCTATATTTAACAGGCTCTTCTATCATGTTATTAGTATATTGCCATTCAGTTGCAAATTACAAGCGGAAGTATTTGCTTACTTTTTATCTTTATTAAATGTTATCTCCCTTGATGCTCTTTGAGATAAACTTCCTTCGTGTTTTGAAATGCTTCAGCTCATGTTGGAAATAGTGTGACCCCACCCAATGAATTTCAGCTTCAATGTTATTATTTTTCTTAATCTACCAGGATTTCACTTTTGAGCAAGATAATGTAGCCCCACCCAATGGATGGAAAGCTTATTATGCCGTTACAAGAGCTATCACTACTGTAAATACCGAGTTCATTCGAATATTCCGGGAAAGGTCACTTCCAGCTATGGGTCGGTTTTGGCTTAATGCAGATTATGTGAAATGTTGTCATTCAACTGGCGAGTCATGTAGTGGGTATGCTACTTTATCTGTGAATGAACTTTGTTATCCTATTTTGACTGCTAAATATCTTCTCGTATATGATGTGAATATTAATTGTCTTTTTCAATTTTCCCCCATCTGTTGTTGCTTGCTGCCGCATGGTCATTCATAAGTTAAATTGATACCTGAAATTTTATAGCCTTTTTTCCCCTTCCTTTAATTCTGCTTGCCGGATTTCTAACTGATTATGGAACTAATTCTATGCTCAAACATGTGGTTCCTAATTTTTCTTACCTGTCCTGATTCATAATGTATACTTCTGTTGGCAGTTGGTTTCTCATATTTTTATGCCCCATATAAGAACAAATGATTTTATTGTGTTCCCCAACTCCTTTGTCCAGTTATGATGCAGTTATGCGCAGCTGGCGGGTCGTGTTTAGTTGGGAGAATGTTCCCGATTTCCAAATCCGGGATGTAAGAACCCGTGTGCTGTCAAATATGGCCTGGATTACTATGAAGGCTGATGTTGATATGGGAAGTGTATTAAACATGACTAATATTTACGAGTATCATACGGGGAGATGGTTCCTGGTGCACCATCACAGCTCTGAATTGCCTGCTCATGGAGGAGGAGGTCACCAGCATCAACTTCAACATGTATAATATAAAGCTACAATTGGAGACCTGATGAATTAGTTCAAGGGATTGGTTGAAACTAGGAAGTGGTACAGTTTCTCCTAGTTGGGAAATATTACCTTTAAAACATGGAAAGACTCGTTGAGGGATGTTCTTACATATGTTTCTATAACCTTGTATTTCAAAACTGTCTTTTCTTTATATTATACTCCTAGGTTCTTACATATGTCTCTATAACCTTATACTACTAGGTTGTTGTACGGCCCGGTGGGGAATCCATGCGCATTGCTCTTCTTCGAAATCCATTAATTAACTTCTCCGATTGAGGCATCAGCCTCAGCCCGCGCCACATTCCTCTGTATATCCATCGTTGACTGCTCGGAGTTTGAACATGTCCATGACTATAAATGGCTTCCACACGGCCGAAATGTAAAAGAGATTTTCGTAATTATGTCCACCACCGCGGACTGTAAGGTGGATCTTGTTCACCTTCGCACAAACAATGGCTACCTGTACGTGTTTCTCGTCGTGTGGTGCGAAGATAAGCCTCGCTTGGATTGGAAGAAACATAAGGCACCATCAAACTGTAGAGTTGCCTAATCTTGGTAATTTCGCTGCTTCTCATTCGTCGTCCCAGTGCAGGGAGTACTGGATCTTGAAGAGGGTGTTGGATCAGTGAGGAAATGAAGTTGCAGAATCGGAGATCTCGTTCATGATACCGTCGTAGGAGTTGAAGACTAGACCCACTTTACCGATTTTGATCATTTTCTAGAAGATTGCTTGCAGATCGATGATGGAGATTGGGGTTTTCACGTAATCGGATTTATGTTTGAGGAAATTGACAGAATCAGGGATTCTGCTCGGGAGTAATAAGCCGAATGTATAGAAGATTTCGAGAAGAATTTTCTCTTGTGTATTGATTATTTGTTTGTACATGTATTTATAAGTACAACTCCACACAACTACCCACAAGGTAAATCTCTATAAATCAGGGATTCCTGTCATGAAGTGACCATAAAATGAAGAAATTATTTAGTCAAAGCCTATTATTGACACTCTCCCTCAAGTTAGGTTGACATGCGACAACTAATTTGATTACACATCATGAAATAATCGACCATTAACAGCTTTCATCAAGATATTCGCTAATTGATCTTCAGATCTCACAATCTTATCTTCAAGCTTCTCTTTAATGAAGTGACTATCAATCTCAACATGCGTAGTGCGATCATGTTGAACTGGATTTTCTGATATGTGGATAGTCATCCTGTTATCACACATCAACAGGTATACATGCTTGGGTGGGAAACCAAGCTTAGTCATTAGCTTAACAAGCCACAAAACTTCTGTCACCCCTCTGGTGATCCGCTAAATCTTGTTTCAATACTCGACCTTGCCACCACCTTTTGCTTCTTACTTTTCATGTGGTTAGGTTACCACCTACAAAGTAAAGTACTTCGAGGTAGAACATCTATCCATTGTTGCAACCATCTTGGCCAATCCTCGTGCATCTCCCAAGCCTTGTAGTAGTTGAAAAACTGTCGATGACTAGACACCTCGTCCTGGGATCGCATGGTCACACATAAAGGAAAGTGGTCGAAAGAAATCCACATTAAATGTTAAACCCCACGTCGAGGGATAACTCGGGAGAAAGCTTTGTTCACCAATACTCATGACATTTTCCCTGAGCCCAAGTAAAATGTGATCCTGAAAAGCTCAAAGGAGATATATCAAATGAAACAACCCAAGCAAATGGAAAAAAACCAAATTTTCTCTCACTAGCTCCAAAATGCTCTCCCTTCTCTCTAGAAAGTGTGTGTGCAAATACACATTTTACTAGGTGAAAACTTCAAATCTTCAAATTTTCTAAAATCTACAACCCACATCTTCAAATCTTCATGCAAACATTCAAACATTCAAAAATTCATCCTATCTTCAAACATCCTCTTTTGCATAAAGCCAACACCCTCACCAACTCATTGTCCTTTTGTTGACCTATTTCAAGCAAATATTCCTTACACATCGTACTTTCTTTAACTTTTTCAACCCAAACTTATAAGAAGTCACAAGAAAGTTCATCCTCTCTCCAATCCTTCATCAACCCATCCTTATTTATCTTGGAGTCTTGGAGAATAAATTTTTGAAGCTTTTTGGCCGTCCACCACCACCTAGCTCCGGCCAGCCGCCGCCAGCTGACCCTACTTTGGCCGGAAATTGGATTTTTTTGGTAATTTCTCTTCTCCATCTTACCCTCTATGTTTTCCTCTAACTTTCATCCATGAACCCAAGACTTTGGAGAACTTCCCTCCCCCTTGGAAATTCGGTCCCCCCACCAAACTTACCAAAATCATTTGCTACTATACTTTGTGTCTCAAAGCCCCAACCTTTTGCACCTATTACTCTCAAACCCCTTAGAACATGGAAGGGAAAATCTAAGATGAATTTCTCCAAAGATGAGGTGTCTTCCTTGATAGCTCCTTTTGAGCTAGCCATGATTGGCAAATTTTCACATGGAAGACCTCCCATTCTTATTATCATGAAAGAACTTGTTGCTTTTGGATTCAAAGGTGAGGTGAATCTAGGTCTCCTAGACCACAAACACATGCTTATTCGTTTCTCCCTTGTTGAAGATAGAGATAGATTGTGGTCAAGGGAGACATGGTACATATGCAAGAGGTTCTCCATGAGAGTCTTCAAATGGACTTTGGATTTTCGTCCAAACAAGGAGTCTCACTTTGCATCGGTGTGAGTATCCATCCCCGACCTTCCACATCAATACTATAGGATGTATGCTATATGCAACATTGCCTCAACCTTGGGCAAACCTCTCATGATTGATCAAGTCACGGTAACCCTTCGTAGACCAAGCTTGGTTCGTGTAAAAGTGGTGATGAACCTCTTGGAGACTCCGGTGCAAGAAGTTTGGAATGAAGACGAGGGTTTGAAGTTGATAAGCCAATAGCTAAATGTTGAAAACTTCCCTCTCTATTGCTACCATTGCTTGAGGCAGGGTCACTCTAAAGATACTTGTAAGATCCTACATCCGGAGCTAGTAAGGAATCAAGAGAAGAAGGAGGAGGCCAAGGCAACAATGAATCAAGGGAAAGTAACTAAAGAAGCAATAGGAAAAGTTCAAATGATCTACAAGATCAAAGCAAAGGATGACAATGTTGTTGCAAATGAGAAAAGCTTCGTTACTAATGCCAAAGCTTCCACTTTGAAGCCCCATGTAGGTCATGATAACACGGAGGTTGTAACCAATTCCTTGGTAGCAACTTCTGGTCAAGGTGCTCCTCAATCCCCAAAAGAGCATTCCTCTAATGTTATTGTTGATGACATTATTCATATTGTTGATGAGAATGATGATATTACTCTTGAGAAGCATGAGGGGGTGGATGTTCCACCTTCTATTGTTGATAATATTGTTACTAATGTTGTTCTTTCCTCCCCCCAAGGTCATAAGTGTTCATACTAACATGTTCTATGTCTTGATGAGGATGACACCGAAATTTCCAAGGAACTCGAGAAGAACCAAGCAAGCAAAGCTAAGGAATCTAATATTGGTGAAAGAAGCATGTGTAATGAAGTTCTTATTGGTTAAAGTAGCAAATCAAAGGAATCTTATGTTGATGAACAAGTAACATCTCCAAAGGAAATATCTATTCAACATCAAGCAATTGAGGAAGTGGATTCAAGAAATGATCTCATGAAGCACACCCAAACTCAAGTCTCTAATAAAGCCTCCTCCAAGAAAGCAAGAGCTAAAGCCAAGAAGCAAGAAGAGGAAGTTCTCAAAGAACAAGAACAACCATTGGAACAAGAACAAGCCATGGCTACTCAATCTCCATCATGTGTAGAACCACCCCTTTCTACATGTGAAGGAGTAAGAACTTTGGAGGAACAAATTGATGATCACATTGAGGATGATTCGGATAGATCTACGGGTGTTATGAGCAAGGAAGAGGAAGATGAAGTAAAAGTGAGGAAGAAGAGGAGAATGACTCTCTGATTTTGAAGCATGTTAAGCCCAAGAAACACTATCTCTCCCCTATCAAGACAAAATCCAAGACAAACTCAAAGAAAGTATGAATCAAGCCATGATATGGAATGTAAGAGGGATAGCAAATATTCTCTCCCTTAGAAGACTCAAGAAACTGATCAAGCTATATAAAGTAACACTTCTTACCCTTTTGGATCCCAAGCAAGATTCTAGCAAGGTTTTGGATATGATGAAGAAGTTGGAATTTTCTTTTTGTCACTCCAATGGAGTAAGCACCATATGGATGTTTTGAAAGGATCCTTGGGATGATTCTCTATTCTTTGATTCCCATAACTTATGGTTTTTAGGGTCACTAACCGTGTTACTCAATAAGTCTTTCATTTAGGTGGTGTGTATGGTAAATGCAAGAGAGCCAAGAGATACCCTCTATGGTAAGATATGATGGTTCAAGCCATGGCTTCAACCCATCCTTTCATGTTTGGAGGGGATTTCAACATTGTTCTATGGCCGGAAGAGAAGGCAGATCGTGTACCTATTTTGCAAAGAGAAACTAATGATTTTTATCAAGTCTTGAACTCATGTCATCTAGTTGATGTGGGGTACTCGGGAAACAATTATACATGGAGCAACAACCGTGCAAGAGGCCATAGGGTTCTTGAGAGGTTGGACCATATATTGCTCTCAAATGAAAGGATAGTTTTGGGTCCAAAATGCAAAATTACTCACTTGGGGAGGGTAACCTCTGATCATGCACCTCTTCTCTTGGAAATAGGTGAAGATACTACCCCTAAAGTGACGCAAACTGTTCACCGCAGCTTCGGGTTTACTTATATACGACTTGAAGAGTTAGTCGGAAGAACTCCTTAGAAATTGAATTCCGCAGAATTCAAGATAAAAGGGTTGAAATTCTCGCAAGAATCTCTCAAAGGCTTGAAGCCACAATATTCTCAATTCAATCAAAACTAACTTACAACTCATGTCTTCTCCCTATTTATAAATTAATAACTCTAATAACAATAAAAACTAATAAATAAAAATTAATTGAACTTTTAGATTTCCTAAATCCTTGACCTTGACCATCTTGGATTAAACCCTTCCAACTTCTTAGGCTTTGTTTTCCAAGATAGATTATCCGATTCCCGCGGTACATCAGTTCCGCCGGGTGAGAAGAAATTCACCCTCGAATTTTATACCGGGATCCCAAGGGCCATCTTCATCATCGTCCCTGTAGCTGAGGTGAACTGCCTTTTCAAACTCCTCCAACTGCCATTTTGCGGTGCCTAATGCCATTTGAAACTGTAGACCGACTTCTCCTAAATGTTGATGCATGAAGCCTTCTCTCTTTGCCCTCAGCCATGCCCTATAAGCTAATTCTGAAGCTGATGCAGGAGTAAACCAAGGCAAGTTCATCAGATCTGCAAACTTGTTCAGACCAAGCTCGTAGGTCCTGTTCTGGAGCGCGTTCTGCTCGTCGATCCAAGCAGCCACACCACTCTGATACTTCTTCTCTGGATACTCATCGTAAATCGAAGGACCTTCATATTCAAAATACTCATTTTTCTCTTCATCCCTGTATTTTTCCTTGGACAACCCCCAAGACTTTTGATGATAAGAATCACCAAAATACTGAGTTTCATAAGAATCCTCACAAAATTCATCTCCCTTCTCCTCTATAATGTCTTCAGGGTAGATATCAAAAATTGGGGGGCAATCGTACTCCGAAGACTCCTCTTCCTCTCGACCCATTTCGATGAACACGGGGAGTTGGACATCACCGATTGGCACTTTCAAATGGACCATCTTCAAAAGACAACTGATTTTTTTTGAAATAAAACCGCAGGACTTCCAAAGATAAGAATCGACGAAAAACCGGCTCCGATACCAACTGACGCAAACCGTTCACCGCAGCTTCGGGTTTACTTATATACGACTTGAGGAGTTAGTCGGAAGAACTCCTTAGAAGTTGAATTCCACAGAATTCAGGATAAAAGGGTTGAAATTCTCGCAAGAATCTCTCAAAGGCTTGAAGCCACAATATTCTCAATTCAATCAAAACTAAATTACAACTCATGTCTTCTCCCTATTTATAAACTAGTAACTCTAATAACAATAAAAACTAATAAATAAAAATTAATTGAACTTTTAGATTTCTTAAACCCTTGACCTTGACCATCTTGGATTAAAGCCTTCCAACTTCTCAGGCTTTGTTTTCCAAGATAGATTATCCGATTCCCGCGGTACATCATAAAGTCTCTAAATTTAAAATCCAAAAGTTTTTGACTTCTCATGCATCTTTTATGAATTTTATGGCTAAATTTTGGGAGGCTTCTATTGATGTTACTCATGCATTATATGTCCTTGGTGCCAATCTCAAAAGATTGAGAAAGGACCATAGAACATGGAACAAGGAAGTTTATGGAGATGTATTTCAAAATCGTAAAGATGGAGAGGACAAGTTTCTACACTTAGAAAACGCTTATGATGAAATAGGGTTGGATGAGTATAGAGTCAATCTATCTAAAATAAAAGCTGAATACAAGCAATTTCTCCTAGGTGAAGAAATTTTTTGAAAGCAAAAATCTCGGATCAAGTGGCTTAAGGAAGGGGATAACAACTCCTCCTTCTTCCATAAATCCGTGAAGAAAGCAAGGGAAAAGACGAACACAAAAAAAATTGTAAGATGCTCAAGGAACATGGCTTGATGATCCAAAGGATATTGCTCAATGTTTGAGCAACCATTTTGAGGAACAACTCACGGCGCCCCTATTATTTTGGATGATTCACTTTTTGGTCTTATTCCATCTCTAGTTACAACTTCTATGAATGATGAATTATGCAAATGGTTGGATACGGATGAGGTTAAGGCCACAGTTTTATCTATGAATGGTGAGAGTGCACCCAGTCAGATGGTTTCTCGGATATATTTTTTACCACATGTTGGGAGGTTATAAGGAAAGAGGTGTATGATGCTATATTTGCCTTCTTTGCTGGAAGAGAGCTCCCGGGTTCATTCACATTCACCTATCTCTACTTGTTGCCCAAGGTGATCACTCCATCCTCTTGCTTGGATTTTAGACCTATTAGCTTGTGCAATTATGTTAGCAAGGTGATCACTAAGCTCTTGGCTACGAGATTGGCTTCTATTCTTCCTCATATTATATCTCCACAACAAAGTGGCTTTATCAAGGGTAGAAACATCTCGGATAACATTCTTCTAGCTCAAGAGATGGTTCATCAAATGGTTTGAAAAGGAGGAGAACAAGATGTGGCATTTAAACTTGATATGGCAAAGGCTTTTGACCGTGTGTCTTGGTTCTATCTTATTTGGGTTTTGAGGGCCTTTGACTTTAAGGAATTCTACATTGATATGTTTGCAGGGTGATCTCAAGTTGTAGCTTCTCTATTTTGGCCAGTGGTGAGACTCATGGATTCTTCAAACCTTCAAGAGGGCTTAGATATGGGGATCCTCTCTCTCAATCTCTCTTTATTATTGGAGCGGAAGTGCTAAGTAGAGGCTTGAATGCTCTTATGGAAACACATCCACAAATAGCTCACAAAACTTCAAAAGGCGTTCCTATAGTCTTTCATTTAGCATATGTCGATGATGTGCTCATCTTTGCTCGTGGTACAAAGGAAACTTTGGATGAAGTCTTGAAATTTCTACATTAGTATGAAGCTTGCTCGGGACAACTAGTGAATATCCACAAAAGCGGTCTTATTGCTTCAAAATGCGTAACTTCTACAAGATTGAATCTTCTCAAGAAATGGACCGGATTTAAATTTTGCTATCTTCCTACCAACTATCTTAGAGTTCCCTTATATCAAGGCCAAAAAAGAGGAGAACTTTTCTCATCACTCATACACAAGATCAAGGCAAGGTTAGATGAATGAAGTTCTTCATACTTATTAAGTAGTGGGAGGTTGACCCTAATCTCTCATGTTCTATTTAGCAAGCCTATTTATCAATTGATGATTATGAAGCCTACTCAATACATTATTGACAAAATTGAGGGGATATTCTCGGATTTCTCTTGGGAATGGAGATAAGGGAAGAAGAAGATGCATTGCAGGTCTTGGAAGAATATTTGTCTGCCAAAATCCGAAGGTGGACTTGGATTGAGGAGGCTCAATGATGCCTCACTTGCATTTGGAATGAAACTTTGGTGGAACATGCAGAAAGGAGAGAGCTTGTGAGCTCAATACATACTCAAGAAATATTGTAGATGCAAAGGATCATCTTTGGCACTAGCAAGGAAACTATACTCGAACATATAGATATAGATGGTGGAGGTGAGGAATGTTATGCTCACTATCACTCTATGGTTCAGTAGTGAAGGAGAATGCAATTTTTAATGGGACAAATGGATTAAGAGACCTCCTTTGGGACACATGACTCAAGTTACAGTCCCAAAGCTCAAAGTTAGATATTTCATCCTAGAGCATCAATGGGTGGAAAGAAAGTTAGGACAAGGACTAGTCCCTCCTTAGGTGCAAATGGTCATGGATGTCTCTTTGCACGAGGAGAAGGATATTTGCATTTGGATACCTACTAATGATGAAAACTTCACAATCAAATCTACATGGGACATCATAAGGTACAAAATCACACCTTCTAGAAACTTCTTATGATTTTGGCGCAAGCATATACCATCTAAGATGAGCATACCCATGTGGAGGATGGTACACAATATTTTGGCCATGGATGACAAACTTGGGAGTAGAGATATTCTCCTTCCCTCTTGTTGCTCATGGTGCATTACTTCTACTCCATTGAGTCCCTTCCTCATCTCTTTATGGAAAGTGAATTGGCTTTAGTTGCTTTGACTTATTTTGAGAACATTTTGATATACATCCTTCTTCTATGACTTTTGATGCACGCACTGAAACTTGATTGTTGCCACAACATTATTCCACCAGGGACTTTATTCGAAGATTGCTCTTGATTATTATTTGTTGGGAGATTTGGAAGATGAGGTACAAGATTAGATATGATGATATATCCCCATCCTTTAGCTTTACTATCTACATCATACATTCTACCTTGAAGGATATTATGGGGCTTACTTCCTTTAATACTCCTATTCGGCCCGATCACAAGGTAAGCTTGGAGGCTCTTCATATCACACTATCTTCTCCAAAGCCAAGACATACTATTCAAGTACAATAGATCCCTCCTCCTTCTCCACACTATAAACTTAATAACGATGGAAGTTCATCCATCTCTATTGTGTGAGGAGGGTGGATCCTCCAGGATTTCCTACGTTCGTTTATCATCTCTTTTACGCATAAATTCTCATTGTCTTGAGTATTGAAGTGGAAACTAAAGAACTTCTTTTGGGACTTCAACTCTGCTATGACCGTGGCTACACATCCTTGGAGGTGGAGATTAATTCCATGAAGAACATTCTCGACCAAGAGACCATCACTCCATGATATATTAGAGGACAAGTAAGTATGATTCTTAAACTTATACCTCTTTATTCTTTTATTTCCATCAAACATTGCTATAGAACGGCCAACTCCGTGGCGGATATGCTTGCAAAATGGGGAGAAATGGATTAAGATGCAATCTTCACCAACTCTCAAGATCATCCTCAAGGTACAACCCAACTTTTGGAGCTTGATCTACATACAACAGATGAAAGAACTTCTTAAGCTTTATTTTGTTGACATGACCGTGTCTATGGTTTCATTAGATACGGCACATTCTATGAACTCTAGCTATAGGTATTTAGCCAATGAGCATATACTATGTATGATGCAAGTTTTTTCTTTAGCTTGGTTGCCTAGCATTAGGTATTCAACCAATGTGCATTGTATAAATTTAGCTATAGCTAGACAACATAAGTTTTCGTTGTTGTTGAACCTTATAAATTTATTTAGCGCGTAACCCTCCCACCGTGAAGGTTTAATTTTGAAAAAAAAAAGCATTCACAAATTTACTAAAGCACGGGCAACCAATCGAGGGGTTCCCATATGTCTTGTCATCCTTATTTCAGCGATCGAACGTCCACCTGGACCTCAACGTGATCGAACCACCCACCTCATTTGCTGATATCTAAAAATCCACCTCATTTGAGAATGTACGAACATGGCTTCCAATCGGCGGAGATTTCGGACAGTTTTCATTCCAGATCTCCAAAAATCTTCTTAATATAGGAACGTGGTTTACATCTCCAAAAAATCAGTTGAGATTTCAGGTTTCAGTTTCTTTTTGATAATCCATGTCCCTACCCCATTTCAGATTCTCCTGGTTTGTTATCGATAAGTCGTTGAGATATGCATTTATTACTTACATTTACATAATCTATATAACATTGATAAATGTGAGTTTTTCTGTTTGCATTGTCTTTGCTTTGCCATTTTTCGGATATTTCTTCAGCTTGGATTGAAATTCCAGATTGGATTACTATTTTCATATTTATAAAGCTAACAGTTTTCTTATCGTTTGGTTATATGGCTTTCGGAATCGTGTCATTGTTTTGTTGAATTTTCCGCGTGGCTTCGGTAATAACTACTCACTGTGCTCCTCAATTATTTTCGCTTCATACTTTAGGCATTTCTATATTCTGTCTACTCCTTGATCACATGTTATGTGTTAATTTTGGTACTGAACTACAACTTTTGGTTTGTTGTTTTTATCTTCTTATTTTTGGCTGAACACAAATCTATGGATTTCCTTTGTGGACGAATTTTATGGCATAGAATATGGTCCTTAATAATTGTGTTATGAATAGTTTTTGCGTTTGACATTTCTGTTTGAATTTTGCATAACAATGATTTCAAACTTTTATTCATGGCTTATTTGTGACTTTTCATGAAGGTAGCATGAATTATTTTAGCTTCTATTCGAATAACTTCCCATCGAACTGTTTTAGCTTGAACTAATCAACTTTGGTTTATTATATACAATATTTCATGATCATAAAGGGTGCAAACCCGTACTTATTTATTTTCTACTTGATTTCCTCAGTATAATCTCACTCATCTAAGCTCCTTGAAATCTATATGGCTTGGTTTATTATCATTTTCTATAGAGGTTGAATCTTTTAACATCTAATACATTTGCTTTTACATTGAACATATCATGTTTCATAAAGGTTGAATGCAATGGCGTATCTCAACTTGTTTAATAATTTACGGAACATTGACTTCAATGGAAAATCAAGATAATAATGTTATTCGTGAAAGACCACATACTATTAACATAGGATATTGCACCCATATACATTTGTTGGTAGTTAACTCTCATTCTACCTACATGTTTTCACTAATTGTACTATTTATTTTGTTATCGTATTGTAGGCAGAAGATAGCAACGAATGGTGTTAAAGAAAGGGAGTGGAGTGGGCATTGGACGAACTGGCCATTGAACACAATTGTGGCAACAAAAACTGATGACAACTACACTTTTACATTCAACTGCATGTTTGGAGTTCACATGTTTTTATTTTTTTTGTCAATTTCTTGACTTATTTATTGACCTCATAGAAAAAATTTAGAGTTCTGAGCACTTCGTATTGTTTCACCGTTTCTGAGCCTTTCGAACATTAGTACTTTTTAGTATACTTTCGAATATTTGTTTAATTTATGCTTTTTAATGTGTACTTGAGCTATATTTAAATTCGTTTTTTTGTTTGTTTTTTGGGTGATTTAGTAAGTTTCTTTCACTCGACAATGGGAAACCCAACCGATGAAACAATTCTGAGGGAGTCAGAAAACTGTGATACTTTCGCTAATTTTTGTCATACAACAATGTGATTCGACCGTGTAGTGGCTTCGGCCACGCGTAATAAGCTAGAATAAATTAAAATATAATAATTATGTTTCAATAAACAAAATTAAAACATGTAATACGCAGAGGGGATTCCGAATTAATCTTACCATTTTATTTTAATTAAAACAATTTTTATGATCTTACCATTCTATTATTTATTTGAAAAATGCTACATGTATTCTCAAAATAGACACACTTTATAAATTTCTTATGTGTCAACCATCACAACCACTGACCACACCCACAACTATAATTATTTTTGTAATATACAACTGTGATGATTGCGATATAGAAGATTTATAAAGTGTGTATTTTGAGGATAAAAATAGTATTATTCTATTTATTTTACCTCCGGGCACCAGCATGTGTTTTTTAGGTAGGTAATTTGGGAAAAATACTTCTGTTCTTTCCTAGTATCCGAAAATTTTTTATACTCCGACTAATCTAGGTGACCCACACCCAGCATAAAGACTGCTGTAAATTAGATCTCAACGAGTCTAATTGCCACGTCTTGGTTCTAATTGCCACGTCTTGGTTCCGGCACCAGCCTGTGTTCTGCAGCTTCTGCCCTCTTTTGTATTCAACACCTTCTGTAAAAAAATTTTAAACACCTTCTGTAAATTGAAGAGAAATATTGGAGAAAATTGATCATGGATTCAGAAACACGCAACAAGATAGAGGAAACGGTTCGACGAATTCTCAAGGATTCGGATATGGATGAAATGACGGAATACAAGGTCCGTAAGTCCGCATCCGAGGAGCTGAAAATGGATCTTTCTGATCCGACCCGGAAGATGCTGGTCAGGGAAGTTGTTGAGTCGTACCTGAGGGAACTGCAGGGCAAAGAGGAGGAAGAGCAGCAACAACAAGAGGAAGAACGAGGACGAGAGGAGGAGGAGAAGGAGAAGGAGGAAGATCGGAAGACGAAGGGCGGTAAAGAGTATGACGACGTAGGGGATCTTATCATTTGCCGCGTGAGTTTTGCTTCTTCTTTTTTTCTGTATATGTGGTTGTTATGCTTTTCCTATGCTGTATTACTGAAAAAAATAATGCTGTATTACTGTAGGGGTGCAAAAACGTGTTTTCTAGGTTAAATTTCTGCTTTCTCTGAACGTGTATTTCAGCTGTGCTATTTCTGGTGGATTGCCTGCTTTCTCTCCTTCAAATGATTCTCTTGTCTTTAGATGTTCTTGTAATAATACTAAATGGTTAGCTTTCTTGATAGAATCATCTGAATGGTGTCAAATATTCATTAACTGAAGTATATTTATTCTCATCTGCGATGTATGGATGGTCTAGGGAAAAACATGTCTTATGGATTTTGCTTTACATTGGCATTTACATTTGTTGATGTTCTCTTCTCTTCTCTTCTCAAATTTCTTAGTTATCGGCTAAGAGAAAGGTGACGTTGTCTGAATTTAAAGGGAAGACTTTTATATCCATTAGGGAGTATTACAAAAAAGATGGCAAAGAGCTTCCATCAGCCACAGGTAACCAAACCAACCAACTGTGTTTGTTCATCCAAGACTGATATGGCATGATATCAATGAATGCTGTTTTTAATCTCTGTGTTCTGTTCTGATCCCTTCAACTTTTGTATATGGGCATCTTGAGATAACTTATCTGGATTGAATGAATATGCATACATATTTGAGCTGCCACCTACATTTGTGGTGCTGGTGATTCTTATCTACTGATTTCATTGGCGATCTTACTTATCTTGCAGGTATAAGCTTGACGGCTGAGCAATGGGGTTCCTTTAGTAAGAATGTAGCCGCGATAGAGAAGGCAATCGAGAAAATGGAGTCTAGGTAAGACTCGAATGCTGCATGCGAAATTAGAGGAGGCTCTCTTCCACGTGAAACCCCATCTGGATCTTACCTTTAGATCTTATTTTGCTATTGGAACTTGTGGTTTCTTGTCTCAAGTACAGTGTAGTACCTTTGATATTGCTGGCTATTTGTATGCCATTTTGCTCCGGCAGTGTGACTCAGTTTACTTGTTATTACCTTTGTTTACTCCCTATAAATCCAGCTTGATGTGTTCTGTGTGCCGACTCTCTAAATTAGTTAAGTATGTAGGTGGGGATAGAACATGAACATATGTCATTATAAAAATTGTGCTTATAAAAATAACAATTATAAAGATCGCCAGTAAATCTAATGTTTTTTTTTCGCCCTTGTGTCTTATGTGTGTGTGGTGTATTCTCCAACCAAGTGAAAGTATCCAAAATTAAGTATTGAGTATTATCTGTCCTTCCTCCGGTTCTGTTACAAAATTAAGGGTATTCAAGCTCACTACTCTGTTCTTCCTCCCGCTCTAGAAACTAGATGCTGCCTGGATTTCTTTCCTCCAAAACCAGGCTCGTCGGAGTTTGTGCCGGAGTTTGTGCAGAAGAATAATAGTCGAGAATGTGGTCGATTTCTCCGCCACTGATCTCTTTCTGATCCAAAAGAACCTGTATCGATCACCACATAAGACTCTCCAGCATGAATACAAGGAAGGCAGTCATGGAAACTGAGTTCCTGTTATTGCTATGACATGAAACTGGCAGAAATACCTTAACAATCTTGAGTAAAGCAGCATCATGCTGCTTGAGCAGTGTGAAGGTCTTTTTATACATCTCCCGCATCAGTTCTTCTGTTTTCCTCGCGATATCATCCTCCAGTTTGAAATTGATTGGAGGCTCGATGAGGTTGTAGTCATCATAAAGAGAGCCCTCGAAGTCGATTCGTGGGCCGACGAACTTAACTTTCTTTCTCCAGGGTGGGGGCTCGCCGTGTATCACCATTGAGTCCTCCAAATTCCATCTACGAGACGAGAAGAGATGAGATGCGGCGACAGAAATATGTATCCGTTAATATGTATGTAGGTGTTCATGAGATGGAGACTGACATTGTTATGATTTTACGAGCAAGCCAGGATGCATCAGCAAGATAACTGACGGATGCTTTTGAAGTATCACGCCCGAATACGACCTCTTCAGCAGCTCTGCCTCCAAGTAATACCTTCACAAGGATACTACTATTTATTATATACAGTGCGAGAAAGTCGGAAAAATCTTCAGGTGCCGAATGTTATGTACCGAATAAATGAGTTATGTGTCGAAGTCTAATCATCGCCGTCAGATCTAAGTGTCGGATCACAATTTCGACAGTCATGATTAGAATTCGACACATAACCCATTTATTCGGCACCAAACGTTCGGCACCGTAAAATTACTTGAGAAAGCAGAGTTTTATGTGGTCATATAAAGCAGAATGGCAACCTGAAGTCGGTGTAATAACTGTGGCCGGCGCTCGAAAATGTACGAGTCTTCATCAAGGCGGTTAAATACAACTTGAGACAGGGTCTGCCATCAGCAAATTTAAAAGTCAGCAGCAACGAGTGAAAAAAGTATTCCTCTACAACAGTATTCTAAGACTTCAGTTACAAAGTTGAGAATAACAAACCTGGCCACGAGGATGAATTGATACGCGATCACAAGGCTCAACTTTTGCATTCTCGAGACGTCTCAGTAGATGAGAAGTCAAAGCAGTACCAACTTCAGTAGTAGCTCTGCGACATTGACCTTGATGACCTAGGTCAATGCCAACACGCTTCGGGCCCACAGTGAGGCGGTCAACGGCATCATCCATATCAGACTGAAGGATAGCAGCATGGTTTTTCCTGACTGCCACAAGAGCAGCTTCTTGGAGAAGCTGAGCCAACTTTGCACCTGTCCATCCTGATTAGGATATACAGTGCACTGTAAGCAATAAATAAAAACGCAAATGCTACGTGTAAACGGCCGTTTTGTGCCATAAAGTGTATTTTTTTTTAAACAAAATGACATCGTTTTGTTACTTATACTTACACGTAACATACCTCTAAAAAAATGGCAATGCTCCACAAATAAGAGAAGAATAGACTTCTGGATATGATAATTCAAACTTGACTATTTACCTGGCAAGTTGTTTGCATAAGTGGATAATTCAACAGTTTCCGACAATTTCACTTTTCTTGCATGTACTTTTAAAATGTCTAATCTCCCTTTTGCATTTGGTGGTTGAATCCTTATCTAGGGACACAAATATCAGCACTGAATTAAACTTCAAGAAGAAACTATACATGGGAAAGTCATGTCATGAGAAGGAGCACACCTTACGGTCAAAACGACCAGGACGCAGAAGGGCAGGGTCTAGCAAGTCCCTTCGATTAGTGGCACCCAAAAATATAACACCTTTACCTGTATCAAACCCATCGAGTTCAATCAAGAGCTGGTTCAACGTAGTCTCTCTTTCTTGAGTAGCTTCCCGTTCCATATTGCTACCCCCTGAGTAACTGAATGCTCCTTGCCGCCTGTATATACAAACAATTCACAAGTCGGTAACCTACATCGACGGAATATATTCCTCCAATATAAAATACTTGACACTGCCTTCGCTATTCGTGTTTTGTTTTTGATTTTTGGTTTTTAATAAGAGGACCAATACAGGAGATTGAACTTATGATCAAGGGGGCTTAAATTCCCTACAATCACCCTCATAAAGACAACCAATTGTTAAGTTTGTATTGTGATATCGAGAAAAGCAAGATTTCAAACTATGAAATATTGAAATTGTACTGACTTTTGAACAATCGATCTTCTATTGAGTAAAAATTCACGTCAGCTCAGTTATCACAATTATAGATCTTAAAATGGAAAAAAAAATTATCTTGAAGGAGTATTTACAGAGCAATTATTATGTTCATAGAAATTACAAACAAAGAATTAAGAAAGTCATGTATTATCAAATCAACAGTTCAAGTCGGGTGCATTAAATAGAAACTTTAAAAATCATAGTTCAAGTCCAGTGCTACACATACCTCGTTGCCAACGCGTCAATTTCATCGATAAAAATGACTGCAGGTTTATTTACCTGTAAAAGGCATGCCAATGCATTTTGTTGTCAGACTTACCCCGTTACTGTGGAAAGAGGTTAATGGAAAGCATGATACCTTTGCCCTCTTGAATAAATCCCTGATGCGGGCAGAACCGACACCAACTAGAACTTCAACAAATTCAGATCCAGCCATTTGATAAAATGGAACACCAGCCTCACCGGCTATGGCTTTGGCGACTAGGGTCTGATTATATGCGATGTGACTACATAAACTCATCTCATAATGTTTAAATTCATGCTATTCTAGGTAAACATGCAGCTAACCTTTCCACATCCAGGAGGACCCTCAAGAAGAACTCCATGAGGAGGCTTTATTCCCAGTTTATCAAATAGGTCAGGATTCTTCAGGTACCTCACCAACTAATTGCAGGAGAATAAAGGGAAGACAAAAGAGACCACATGATTTGCCACGTAAATCGTAATACAAACAGACTTCCAGGATATGAAATATAATGCGATCATTGCATTAAGAAATCAAAAGACGTGGAAGATTTTAATCTGGAACAGAAATCAAAAGTTCCAAGGATAGTTTAACATGCCATCTCTGGGGTAACAAAAAAGGCTCATTCAGCAGTGAATCCATTCTAATGATGAATAATTGTCCTTTTGTATTCAGCAATGTCTTTAGAAAGTTTCGGTTTGAAAAGGCAAAACAAGCAGACACACCAATAGTAGCATCCCCATGGTGAGATTACAAAAAAGAAAACGACAGGAAAGCTACCTCCTGCAACTCTTCCACTGCTTCATCAATTCCTGCTACATCATTAAATTTAACTCCAGTGTTACCCTGAATAGGTTATAACTGAAATATGTTATCAGTCCAATATATGAGTAAATATGAAAATTAAAACAAGATATGAAAATGAAGATATATAACTCACATCAACACGTGCTTGTGGGCTTGACTGGGAAAATTCGATGCCTTGCCATATATCCTACAAAAGTAGAAGAGAATTGCTACTTCTTACTACAATAATTTGTAAGCCTGTAAAGGAGGGACGTTGGAAGGAAAGCTCACCCATTTTCTAAAATTCTTTGGTCTTCTAGAGAGGGTAAATCGTACAAGAAGCACCATTGTCAAAAAGACAAACATGATAGGTTTTAGCATTTCAATACTAGCAGAGACCCCGGCGACAGTATAAATTTCATATAATCTCGATTGGAGGCCCCCATCACCAAGAACCTCCCATACTCTCTCCAGAACTCCAGATATAAGACCCAAGAACAGCTTGAGAAATGGTTTCGTCAGTGGCCATATGACATATGCAGCCACAGCAAAGGCGAAGCCAGTAACAGCAATTACTGCTGAAGCCAAAAAGCCTACAGCAATAACTGCTGCCGAAACCATTAATGCAGTTACCGCTCCAAGTTCAACCATCATTCTGCTTGATATTTTAGATGCTGCAGGATGTGGATATTCCGGCAATTTTCCTACCCATGTCTGCAGAAGAAACTAAACCATAAGAATAAGAGAGAGTACCAAGCGGGAGATAAAATTTCTCAACAAACCAAATTTTCTAGAGGAAAGTTGAACGAGCCTTTATAGTACAACGTAGTAGTCCAGTGGGTCATTGTCTAAAAAAGGGGAAAGATGTTAATACCGTCATCTGCTTTTCTATTTCATTCCATGGTCCCTTATATGTCTCCAGAAGATCTTGAACTTGATCTTCATCCAGTCTCATTGACCTATCACCGAAATTTAATTTAGGTTTAACTATGCCACAAAGAGCAATGAACAAGCATTAACCATAATCAACATTTCATGTGTTTCTAGTACACACCATTTCGTTCTGTGTAAGCTCATTTCCCCAGCTATTTCCTTTAAATCAACGACGAAATCCCTGTCTGCATTGTATGTGATGCCGCTATCCTCCTTAAAACTCACCAACTTTATCTTATCCTTGTTCAAGTACCGCTGAAAATCCTCATAGCTCAGTCTAGGCAACTCCTTCATGTTCTTATCAAATTCCTGTTCTTCTGACAAATTAACCCCAAATACTTGCTCAGGCACATAAAGCTTCCCTCTATACTCACGCAACAAGTCCTTCAAATAAACCTCTCCCTCGGTCTTCGTTAAATGAGTCTCCTTTTCATGTATACCTATCAATGACCTCAAATTGAATCTCTTTAACAATTCTAAAGCCTTCTCGCCGACACCAATTTTATCCAGATTCTCCTTCTCCGTCAACGTATACAATTTATCACCAATCAAATACCTGGGTTCAATTTGGCTAGGGTTTTCCCTCAACACTTCGGAAACAAAATCCTCATTGTCAGCACTCGAATTCACTGAAGCCTTAGAATTTGAACTGCGTCTCTGCATAACAACTCGTGGGTAGCTGCTATACTTCAGTCCCTTGGCCGTCTTGACGGAAAGGAGGAAAACCCCGCGAGATTTCTGACATGGGTATACTCTTGGAAAACAAATTGAGTGGTTAACTGTGCCCAGTGACGTCGAATACATCCTGGTCAAGGCTAATATTTGAATTACATCACGCGCATTTCTCTTCAGACATTGTAACTCTGTATTTCATCAACTTTTCGTGAATTCATAACGAAAAATTTGAAAGAAAATCTGGTAATCACAGAGAGACTAGTGCAGGAGAGGTGACTTGGTGAGACTGAGCAGAAGGAAACGAAGCTCTTTGTATATATCGCAATATGCAAACCAACGATTTCAGATTTCATGTACAAAATAATAACAAATCGATTCCATTCCAACATCGAGTTGGAAACTTGGATTGGATGTGTCGTACTCATGTCTATTAAATAAGTGCGGGCCTTTATATTAATGGGAGTGTTGCTACGGGTACAAACACTTAAATCGAAAATTAAATCGAAGTGGGAAAATTAACAAACACATATTTGGATATGTGTCGTACTCATGTCTAATAAATAAGTGCGGGCCTTTATATTAATGGTACATTTTCGAGTGTTGCTACGGGTACAAACACAATTAAATCGAAGTGGGAAAATTAACACAATAAAATTTGGATATATGTGTTTGTTGTATGGGGCTCACTTCAATTTTCTTCTCTTTAGTTTATTGTTTCGTTTAAGTGTATGTATGCTAAGTGTTTTCCTACATTTTCAGCTCATTCACGCCTTAAAAAAAAGGCTTGAACGAGGCTCATTTCGGCCCTGAACGAATTTTTTTTTGTTCACTCATTTTTGGCCTTATCTTATCTGGGTGGACTCAAAATTAGCACCAATTGAAGCCCAGGAATGTCTACATGTAGCACCACACACTACGGTATTTTTTCATATGTCGAACCTATGGTGCCGAATAAATGCTTATGGTGCCGAAAACTATTTTTAACCGATGGATATATTATCCGACGGCTGAGATCAGTTCACTTAAGTGTGGGTCATAGCCCGTGATCCGGATCCGATTCACTTAAGTGAACTCCTCTCAGCCGTCGGATATGATAACAGTTTTTGGTACCATAGGTTAGACATGTGGAAAAAAATTCCCACACTATGTCTATCACAATATTTGATATAGTTACTAAACATATTTATAGACAGGACTTCTTAAAACATTAGGAAAATGTGCCCCCTTTACAAAACTAAAAAACAGTTAAAAATTATATTTAATATTATATGGGTGAATTTTTTTTGCAAATTTAAATGACCACATAAATAAACGCACATCTCCAATTTCGACTATTGACATCTTCTATTGCCGAAATTGTTCACATCGATTGAAAGCTTATAATCGAAGTCCAAAGCTCCATGTTTTGGTGCAGTTCCGACAATTTTGCCGCCAAAATGTTGTAAACCCTAATAAAGAACTACTTAATTCATTGAAAAAATGTGGAACAAAATTATCAATGATGAAGTCGCCGAAACAATATCAAAATATGAGACTTTTGATCTCCTATGTATAAGTTTTCTAATAGGATGACCAATTCCGATAATGGACGATGCCAGTGATCGAAATTGAAAATGAGTTTTCATTTGTTTGTTTATTTATATATACATAGAACTTGTCTCTATCATATATATTTTATCATCGTATAAAGTCTTAAAAATATATTTATAAACAAAAGGTTAAAAACCCTATATCTAAGGAGATTTCTAAATTTTTTATTGCTTATGAAGTTGTCATCCCTAACATGAATGAGACATATGTAGCTTGGCCGCCACAATTTTGTAAACCCTAATAAAGACATAATTAATCCAATGAAAAAATGTGGAACGAAATTATCGATGATAAATTCGTCGAAACAACACCAAAATATGAGACTTTTAATCTCCTATGTAAAAGTGTTCTAATTGGATGATCAATTCCGATAATGGTACAATGCTAATGATCGAAATTGAAAATGAGTTTTCATTCGTTTGTTTATTTATATGTATATAGAACTTGTCTCTATTATATATATTTTATCGTAGTATAAAATCTTACAAAATGTATATAAACAAAAGGTTAAAAACCCTATATGTAAGGAGATTTCTAAATTTTTTATCGCTTATGAAGTTGTCATCTCTAACATGAATGAGACGTGTAGTTTTTGACAAGATGGAGTGAGCTTTCATTGAAGACACTCTGAAGGATGTGGGAATTCCAGTTTACCTTGCTAGAGTAATTATGTCGTCTCTTAGCTCAAGCTCTACTCAACTTATTTGGGATGGATTGAAAGGTGATGCGCTCCACCCCAAGAAATGGCTTAGACAAGGCGACTCCATCTCTCCCTATTTATTTGTGCTATGTATGGAACGTTCAAGTCATCTTATTAACTATGTGGCACGCTCTGGATCTAGCAAGGTCTCGCCTTTAGCTCGGGGAGTTTTAAGCTCACCTATCTTATGTTCACCGATGACTTGATTCTCTCTACGGAGGCCTCCAAAGATCAAGCCACAGTTATTCGAGTAGCTCAGAGTGGAAATCAGTTTGACACTGAAAATCGAAAATGAAACGATCTTAACTTCCAACTATTGCATTGAACAATGAAGGTTTGCAAAATGGAAATGCATTGAACAATGAAAGTTCTGGACTTGATTAAAAAAAAATGATAGAATTGGTTGAGAACCCTTTTTTTTCTCTCTCGTGGATAGATCGTCTCATGAGAGATGTTAATACTTAATATAATTGTGTATCTACAACTTGGGCTACCACATTGGGCCACTATACAAATGAAAAAGACATGAAATAGAATTACAAATAGCTTTCTTTTACCTGTTGGCCCATTATTTAAAGGATAGAATACCAAGTTTCCTCATTTCAAGGACTCAATGTCACAAGATTTGGCTGGTGAACTTGATCTGATGTTTCCATTTACAGAAAAAATAGAGAAAATGGAAGAACCTATATGCCTGCTTCACACAATCTTCATTCACAATGTGGAACAAGGTTACTGTAAGTGTTGATTATCGAAATAAAAGAAAGGTTACACTAATGCAACAAACATAGGAACTGAAAGGTAATCACTGGGGGAGTCCAACTGCCTTGCAAAGGGTCGTGGAAGACAAGGCCTTCCAATATTTTTCGTGTATGTTTCGTATGCAGCGTCTCTACTCAGTAACCACACACTATATCAGTTACATTTAAGAACTAATGCCTAAAAATACTCTCATGTAGATCAATGATACCGAACAGTTTGTAGTCTATAAAGTGATCCTAAAGAACAGCTGAGCTCATGTACTTCTATGATATGCTGACAAAAGTAATTTCAGTTGCGCGAAATCATTTCTTGCAAGTTCATGGGATAACACATATTTGCATGCTCGCTGGACCAGACATTATCAGCAAGTATTTTATTCACAGAAGCTGTAGGATGAAACTGATCCCACCATATATGATCAGAAGCATTACCACAAGCCATGTCCGAAGACATGCACATGATCCACCCATTGTAGTTTCCAAGGCCACAGCATGCGTCACTCATGACATTGAATCCTGAAAATGCCATATGGATAATGTTGTCAAGCCAAGCCATCTAAAGGGTTCGGTTAAAATGAAGAAGGTTCTTACCATATTTGTCATGATGCCTCATTATATCCATGGATCCTTCGTAAGCATCACAGAAAACTAATTGAGCCCCAACTAGTTCATTACGGAGTTCATCTACCATGAACCTCATGGCATTATTGAACTCAATTATCATGTTGTTTAAAGGAAGAATACACTCCCCATTCTTGCTCCCGTATAGCCACAAGTAATAAGGAGCACAGCCTAGAGGTGCCAACCCCATTATAATGATGTTTCTGACATATATATTGTACAGGCTCTGCAACATCAATAAATATATATATATATATATATATTATCAGATTCCAATGGCAAAGATGGAAGAGAGATCAAGACAAACATAGGTGATTTCATCACCTTAATTTGTTGCCTCATCGCATGTGCTAAGAATTGGTTGAAACTCCATGGGAGGTAGAGAGACTGAACATTGGATACATTACGAAGATAGTAATGAATATAATCATTACTTCCAATCGAGATGTAAAACACAGAGTTAGAGAAGGTAGATTCAGTGGCTTCCTCTCCCATGGTGAGGGTGAACTGTTGATACGTGTCTATTACTTGCTGAATTTGCTGGGAGAAGGAGATATGCTGTCCCTGAAATAAACGAATCAGAACCACAGGTAGAGGCTTCGTATTATGATCATTGAACAGATATGGAGCAGAATCTAAAGCCTTGACACTTTATTAACACAAATAAGCATTTGAAGAGGGAAAATTCAAACCAACTCAGAGCCGCTGGAATAGATCATCCCCGCACCAGCAGAAGCATAATTGACTCCTTTCAACATATTATCAACAGAACCCGTCTGCCCAAGATAGCTAGGAACAAACGGCAGCCCCAGACGAAGTGCTGTAGGAAGAAAGTAACGCGGAGTTGTTCGTAAAGAGGAATCAATCAAGATAAGCCCCAAGAAAGTACTCATAAAGGGGAACGGACCAGGAATCGGTTCCTCAATAGAAAGTAAATGCAGAAGTGTTCATAAAGAGGAACGGATCAAGAGTGTATCCAAGAGGAACGAAATCAAGAACTTGATTCAATCAATAACATGCCTAATTGTTACAGAACAATCATGAAAAGTGTCGAAGAAAGTACCCCCAAAAAATTCAACACCGTGTAAAGATTCTATATGCTTGCTTGAACTCCCAGATTCAAGATTGATGACTTAAAACACAAGAACCCAATTCCAGTCTGCATTCACCACAGCCAAATAAACCAGAGGAATCGGAACGAACTGTAATGAAATCTTTACCAAGATAATCAACAGGAATCCTCCCATTGCAGAATCGTCCGTTGGGCTTGTGAGTATCGAAATCCCTTCCGTACGGGAGCCTGTCAGAGCGGGCAAATGTTCCGAGAAAATTGTTTGTGCCGCAGTCTACGGACGAATCTCCGATGACAAACAGCGCCGGCGGCATAGAAAAAGATACCGTAGTTGCATCGGGAGAGGATGCCGGAGAAAGTGTAGTATCTAGCGATGTAGCAACTTGAGCAGTAAAGAAGATTGATATGAGAACGAAAAAGATTTCGATCTCCATATTGATGGGAGGATGATTGGCGTTGCTTGGAAGCTGTATAACGAAATGGCGGGTATTTAAAGTAAGTTGAAAGAAGACGGTGAAAATCCTGAAACGCCGTTGGGGAAGGCGACTCACGCATACATCATGGTCGGGGCTTATTAATTTAATTATATCAAAAATAATGATGTAACATTCTTTATTCGAAATTAATTTTTTTTTTTTTGCGTACTGCAATAAAATTAAATTAATTTTATTTTAACTACTTAAAATTTTAAGTTTAATATACATGAGTAAAATAAAACTGAAATTTTCACTATTTATTTGAAATTAATTCTTCTTCAATTATATATTTATATTTTTAAGTTCAATATATAAATCATATGAGCCAAATAAAATATATTTATAAATTATTATTTTTGTGCATATTTTATAATTTAAACTATTATAGTTTAATGTTATATTTATAATTTAAAATTAATTTTAATTTTATTATAGATATAAGTTTATATGATATAATTGTGCAATTAAAAAGCCTAACTAATTTTAAATTGCTCCGCTCCGAGATTCAAGAGGGTCAAAGAGTCAAGCGGCGGGTCTAGCAACTGGCAAGGACAGATCTAGGAATAATATTTATCCCGGACTGACCTTAAAAATCCTTGGACTCGCCAAAATCGGCCCCGGGCTGAAGCCCGGGACCACCTATGAATAGTTCCGCCCGTGGCAACTGGCCCTATCCTAGGACTACGAGTCTAGCAATAGACCTTTTGACCCATCAATTTTAATATTTAGAAAATCAATTTTTTCTATGGATTTTTGTATAAGTAGGTTATTTTTACGGTTTTTTAGATTTTTTCTAAATACATTACATCTATTAAATAAGGTGACGGTTCCGTTGTCATCTTCTTATACATCAATTTATACACTCCTTTTTTATTCCGGCCACTAGCATCACCCGTTGACGGAATTGGTCACATCGTTAGAAACCTTAAACATAGAAGATCACATGTTTAAGTTTTGGTCCGATTCCGACGACTTTATCATCGTTTAATTGAGGTTCATATTTTCTCCTTGGGTTAAGTAGTCCTAAATAGGGTTTTAGAAAATTCCGGCGACGAAGTCGCCAGAACCGGACTAAAACTTGAACATGTGATCTTCTATGTATAAGTTTTTAACGATGTGACCAATTCCGTCAACGGGCGATGCTAGTTACCGGAATTAAAAAGGAGTGTATAAATTGTTGTATAAGAAGATGACAACGGAACCGCTCCCATTAAAAAAATAGTTAATTATATATAAAAAAAATATTTAATTCGGGCTTCGGGACTGTCCCGATGACCATCCCGAAGACCGAAGTCCTGAACTAGTTAGGGACTTCGGTCTTCAGGATGGGATCGGGCTCAAAATTTTGGGCCCGAATTAGTTCGGGACGCGATTGGGATTCGGTAAATCCCAAATCCGAATCGCGGATACCCACCCCTATCCACAAGAGCTTTCTTTATTTCCCCATCATAGACCTTACGAGAAAGTATCAAGATATGATCAATTGATATTGTAGGAAAACGACCCCTGATCGGAAATAACAGCAGGGGAAGAGAGGGTTAGCTCCCCCTAGTCCCAAAAATGCGCACATAATAGTTTGTAAGCTTCTGCAGCAAGACATGGCGATCCTCACACCAATTCCCATCACTGATTGGAAGCTGTTTAGCGGAGGTTCGAGTATGACGTCCTCAGTGAATAGAATGAAAATACCCCGTATTTCGGTCACCCAGATTAATCCAATTACAATGCGAATTCTGTCTCAAAAGGAGTTCCTCCCTAGTAAGAATATTCTCCAACTCAGAACAAACTGGGGCCTCTAGCTTCTTTAAGTAGTTTGTGGGTTGGCGAGCATAGCATACTTGTAGTCTGGACAGCCTGTTGGAGAGTTTTCATTTTTGCTTGAAAATATTGCCAAAATAATTGTTTTCCAATCCATAATGTGCTCTTGGATGAAGGTAAGAGCATCCACAAGGCAGAGTCCTGCTTTCTAGTGTCGTTGAAGTCATGCCTCCCACTCTGGATGAGCTTCCCAAGCCGTGTAGTACCTAAAAGGTGACAACTCACGAGAAACATCAGATGATAGCCATATAGAGACACAAAGAGGGGAATAATCCGATGAGACTCTTGGCAAATGTCTAACTCGACTATGCTCAAAGATAGATGAGAAGGGTTCATTTACAAAAGCCCAATCGATTCTTTTATGACAATGCCTCCTAGCCCAAGTATATCGAGAACCTGAAAAACTTAAGGGAAGTAAATCATAAGAAGTAATCCAATTATTTTTATGTGGACACCCGGGCTTCAATCTCCCCCCGATTTTGTTATCTCTATGCAGAAATGCGTTGAAATCACATAGCGTCATCCAAGGAAGAATCATGGTATCTGCAATGACGGCAAGGTTACTCCAAAGCTATCTCCATACCCGAGGGTTCGGAGATCCATAAACAGGAGTAAGGTTAAAAGAGAAAGAAGCATCATAATCAATGTGCATGTGAATAAATTGCCAATCAACCTTAATAATTGAAATTGCTGAGGTATTTTGCCATATTACCCAAATGCCACCCCAAAAATTTTGGGACTTAATCTTGAAGGAGTTCTCAAAATCATGACCAATATTTTTTATAATTCTTTCAACATCATGGCCATTAATTCGTGTCTCTATTAAAATAATTATACTAGGTTTAGTAACTTTAATAATATCTAAAAGGGCCGCAAGGGTGGCTAAATTTCCAAAGGTATTCCATGCAATAATCCTAAAATCCATCAAATAATGAAAAAAGTGGGACTAGAAAAGAGTTACTGTTCTTGGATTGGAGGATTCGATCCTACTGATTCGCCTGGAGGAATAATTTACCCAGACGTAAACTCATCCTCCACCGAAACCTGTAGAGACATGGGGTTGGGGTCATCCACTTGTTGCTTGGATATCATGTTTTGCAACATGAATTCCATGCTTGTCAGTAGATTTGATGCATGACTCTGCTGTTTTTTGATGGATCAAGGAACCTGCTGAAACAGTTGTTAGTGGGTGGGGAATGGTAACAGACGTATGATTAGAAGCAGGGATGTGACCAGGGTGGAAAGTGTGTGCGGTGTGAGTGAGACTAGAGCTCCATCGTTGGCCCAACAGTGACCCACGTGTCTCGGAAAGGTCCTCCTGAACAGAAATGGGTGTGCCTAACTTTTCTTTCAAGCTGGAACCTTGAGAACCGGGACTGACTTTCTTTTCGCTTTGGATTTGGCCAGTTGGGTTTATCAGCTGGTATAGCAGTAGGCACCATAACAGTTGGAGAAACAGGACTAGAACCTGTAACGAACCGAATTTTCACTCCTTGAGCGAAAAGGTCCGTTATGGCAGTGAAGTCCACGACCTCACCCGAGCC
>JAOYMZ010052868.1:0-13817 GCA_025802335.1 Pinguicula primuliflora | reverse complement strand
TGAAGCTGAATAATGCCTCCTTTTATAGGCAGATTTCCGCAGCCATTTTTGATCAAACTTCCATCACTTTGAAAAATTCAGCCATCCAACTTTGAACAGCCAGCCATCCAACTTTGCAGCCAAGTTTGAAAGCCCTTCCCCATGTGGAGGGACCAACAAAAGGTTGTAAAGTTGCTTCCTGACGGAAACCAATTCTTTCATAGACACCTATAGAGGTTTATGAAACATCAGGGTTTCTTCCAAGTGTGGCAATTCACACATTCAATCATCAAGGTTTTTTCTAAGTATTGCAACATCCTGGTCTTCAGAAGAAGCCCTTCTATGAGACAGTTTGCCACGTCCGATCATATGCAGATCAGCAAAGTGAATGTCAACAGGATTCCCGGAAGAAAGCAGCTCATATTTTTGTATGAACTTCACCAAAATTTCCTCTAAACATGTACCATATTTAACATCCACATATTCTGCAAAAGAATCTTGGAGAACGTCACAAACTAATTTATGAAGTCTTCTAATTGCATCCTCAGTATGACGAATGTTTTCTTCCATCGTAAGCCTCTGTTCTTGTAAAATACTCACTTCATTCTGAAGATCCTCACTTCTAACTCTGATATCAGAATTCAGATCCTGAAATGTTCTAATTTCTTCTTCATTACGGTGAATTTCTTCTTCCATGACATCTTCATTTTCTGATCTCGCAAAATTTTCACTTCAGTTTTAAGATTATCATTTGTATTGTAGAGATCAGCATCTTAATGGAATTCGTGTCATTATCATCCCCCAGTATCTCCAAGTCATTTGTCATGATTTCTTTCTCTACGCACGCTTGCTGGATGGCTACTTCAAGCTCAGATGTTCTTCTTTGTGAGACTTCTGCTTCATCGGTAAGGGATCCACAAAAACTCTCCAAGTTATTAACTTTTTGCAGAAGAGAATAACAAAGGCTTTGAGATTCTCCTAATGCATTTTCGAACCATTGAAACTTATCTCCAGGATACATCCATCGCAATTGAGAAGGCATATCTATTCTATCCAGAATTTCTTCCCAGGGCTGCACAAGGTTGTTCCTTTCCATTAGTGATTGTTCAAGCATATCATTCTGTTCGGCCAAGCAGTAAAATTTATTCTATAATTCCTCGTATCTTCTTCTAAAGTCATCAAAAGAATAAGCATTTTGCTGGGTCTCTTCTTTCAGACCTTCCACAACAACATTTCCAGAATCAGAATATGAACCGCCCCCAATTGAGCTTCTCCTGTCCCAGTCTCCCACAGGCAAAGAGTTAGACCCAACCGATTTAGATAACCAATCGATCTTTTCGATTATATCTCTGGAATGGAAGTACTCGGGCAACTCAAGATCTTCTAGAATCTCTTCTATTCTCATATGGACCGAGTCTTTAAGAAGAAATGACTCTCTTAGGGCAGTAGCAGAATTACGAATGTACGAGAGCTCAGATTCCAGAGCTTCCATGCGTTCACCTGCCTCCATGTAATCTTTTAGCTTTGTTTCAAGTTCCTCGAGCATGGCATCCTTGGATTGTAACTCTATCCAGGATTTCTCCAGCTCTCTAGAATTCTCAGCTAAGGATTGCCTGAAGCTATCACGCTGTGAGATCAGAACTTTCCTCTTCATAACAGCTATACTTAGCTTCTCCCTTAGGGACGGACACACGCTGTTCCGACTGTTCCAGCTCTAAAACTTTCTCTTGCACCTTAAAATTAAGACAAACTAAGCCTTCCATAGCACCCCTCAAACTTTCCTTGAAAACAAGATTTTCAGTTTCATGGAGCACAACAGTGAGATATAATTGTTCCACTTCTCCCCTCAGCTCGCCTATCTGCATTTCACGAGCAGTAGATAAGGTTAAACCCAGGATAGATTCGTCATATTTCTGAACAAGTAAATAGATAAGGGACTCCTGATGTGAAGCAGGATCATCTCCACCCCTCTCTGACATCTCCAGCTTACCTGATTGCTCAACCTCCTCAACTAACTTTAGGATGATATCTGCTTTAAGACACCTTCTCTCCACATCCTCAAGCTCTCTCATTCTGCTCATCAACTCTGCAGTTGCTGCTTTATATTCAGACTCCAGCTTCAATCCCTTGCCAAACAGTTCTTTTAATTGATCCAAGAGTATATTGAAAACATCAGAACTCACAAGGCCTTGTGTTGAATCATGAACCAGGAGATTCTCCCTTTCATTTGGGTAGTAAACAGTTGTTTTGCTTCGGCGCTCAGTGAGATCATAGAGCAGCCTATGCAACCAATTCAAAGCCACATTGCTTTTATTTGATATTTCTTGATAGTCGCTCCGAGCAGAGTCGAGTTGACCACATGCATCCTCAATCACTTTGCTGGCGCCAACAATAGAAGAAACAACATAACCAACAATGTCAACGTTGCTATCTCCACTAGCTGAAAAGCCAGCCCAAGAAGTCTTGATACTACTATCAAGCTCGCCAACTGCAAATACGACCTGGGAGAAAACAGAATTACATTCTTCTTCAAGAATAGATTCCCTCCCAGCCACTTCTGCCTGGAGGTTTTGCAATTGATTGGACATGGAATTAACCATGTCAGCTGAATCTCTACACGATACTTCAAACTTGTTCTGCAGCTCATTCATTTTATCTTGGTTGTAAACCAATTTCTCTGTAAGTTGACTGTTTTCCGACTTCAAGTCTTGTTCTTGGCTCTTGCTTTTGCAGAACATTACAGAATTTCGAAAGTTCATCCTCTTCAATAACAATGTGACCAATGTGCTCTCTCATAATCTCATAGATAACCATATGCTCTATATTTACCTTTTCCACAAGATCAGTGTACTCTCTGAGAGAATCATACCTGCTCTGGTACACACACACTATCAGCATTAGCAAGTAATTTCTATTCATTAATCTGCAGAATAAGCAACTCCTTCAGCAACATTCTCATATTCTGCATCACCACTTTGATCTTCATATAAGAGTCCTTAGTCGTTAGGGTTTCAATTATAGGAAGTGACACAGGGTCAACGACATCAACTTGACCTTTGGACTCGAAAGCTTGGATTGATCTTGATACTCCAGGAGCAGCAACTTTGTCGGAAAAATTACTCAATGGAGTCATGTGCAAGTGCATACCTTCAGTTTCAATCTCAACTTTCTCGATCATCATTCTTATATTCTCCAAGTTCCTTTTCAGGGCTACGAATCCAGAGGAATCTTCATAAACCTTATCCAACTGTTCAATAGACGGACAATCAGACTTGGGTTCCTGCAAGGTAAAGCTATCATCTTCGATTTTTCGTGCTGCAACTTCCCCATGATATGAGTTTTTATTCGCATCAAATTCATAATGTTCTAACTTTTGTAACTCCAAGTCAGCATTGAGGGCTTCCTTTTCCTCAGTAAGTTTTTTAATGTGGAATGATGCTGCTTTCAGGTCACTCACAGCCTTACAGCTATCTGCTTGAAGACCAGCTTCTCTAATGTTTTCATAACCGCCAGCTCATGAGATTTATCCTCATAATCGGCATACAAACTTTTCTTCTCCTCTTCAAGCTTGTTCTTCTCCTCTGTTATGGATGTGACATTCTTGATTAAGTCTGAGACCTTTGTTTGAAGAATTCCCACCAAATCTTTAGAGTCCGTCAATTCCTTCGATAACATTATCAATCTGTTGGACCCATGACACTTTATTATGTTTTAATTCATCTCTTTCTTCTGATATTGATTCCAAACTCTCATTTAAAATTTTCTTTTCTGCCTCTAGAGCTTCTACTCTGCCCTCAAAATCTTCCAAGTTGGCAAGCAATTTGCTATTCTCAAAAACCATAGATCATTCTTCTCCTCAAGCCGTCTAGTTTCATCAGTGAGAAATTTATGCATTGACTCCAAAGAAGCTTTGGATAGCTCCAATTCTCCTGCAATTTCCTCATTCTCAAGCAAAACATTTTCTTTCTCCTCTGAAAGATGCATTTTCTCTTCACTCATCACTTTCAGACTCCTATGGAGATTTTCATTGTCGAACTCCAAGGCTCCCACCAAGTTCCTGCAGTCCAGTAAATCAGAAGACAGGCCTGATACTTCTGCAAGGGCAATTTTTAGCTTATTTTGCAACTCATTGACTCTGGCATCAATGCCCTGAACCTTATATTTTGAATAGAGAAGCTCCTTCTGGAGTTCTTGCCTGTCAAAAAGACCTTGATGAAGTTCTCGCCTACACTGTAACATATCTTCAGCAAGTGTTTTATTATTTGCTTGATCTTTAACAAGTGACATATACGCTGCACATATTTCATCAATCAAATTTTCAGACTCGGAAAGCTGCAAATGAAATGCATCTTTGGAGAAACTTGTAACATACTAACATACAACTGCTCTATGAGCCTCTCAAAAGCAACATGAAATTTCGTTTTTCCTACTTCTCTGGAATTTGTTGACATCAACACAGAAATTCATTTCTTCTCCTCCAAGTTTCTGTAAAATTTCTGCAAGCTGCGAAAGTTTGATCAGGCTTTCTTCTAATGCTGACGATAAATCTATTTGCTTGAAACCAAAACCTTGTGTAGAGTCATCAGCTTCAAGCTCGAATGATATTTATGCACTGGCACGATCGGAACCAATCAAATGGCATTCAGTCTGGATAACAACATGGCCACCAGATTCATTGAATATTTCCGCTTTCACTGCACTGGAAAAATCTAGCATGTCTTCGGTCAGACAACCAGTTGGTCCCAAATTCATTGTTGTCACCAACTCTGGCTCAGTTAAAGGATCAGTAATAATCGGATAGCCATAGCTGTTCTGAGCATCTTCTTCAACATCTTCGGCAGCGGCGATGTTCAATGTAGAAATATCAGTATTGCTGACTAGTATGGGAACTTGGATATCCTCAGCTGCCAAAGATTTCTCTAAACAAGCTGTCCTGCTTCCTTCAACAGCTTCATTGAAGTTATTTGAAGAACGACTATTATTAACTTCACTCTTTTTCCCCATTCCCTCATCATTTTGACCCATACTAGAACTTCCATCTTCCTGCATTTCCCCTACCAAAGAAATTTTGACCAAAATTTACAATCTCTGGTAAAAGAGTAGGGAATGAGGGGCGGGAGAAGAGTAAAGGGCTGTTTTGCACGAGGTACTTTTGATTCTAATTGTATTTATAAGCAACTTTTAAAATAAAATAAGTATTTTGCGTAATACAAGTACTAATGCATGTGATTTTTTTATAACCTCTCTCTTCTTAAAAATAAGCACCTCACGGGATGCTTTTTTTTCTGCTTAAAAATAAGAATGACATTTTTGTAATAATATTCAAATATAAATATTTTTATAACTAAATTAACCTTATTTAATATATTTTAATCAAATAGATGAAGGTTATTTTTGTAATATAATGTTAAGTTTGTTATATATAATTAAAATAAAAATTTTAATAATTATTTTTAAGCACTTGTGGAAAACACCAAGAGTTTTTTTCCAGTGCCGAACTTATAGTGCCGAAAAAATGGTACGGCGCCGAAATCGAATCTCAGCCATAGGATCTGTGTCTGAACGACCAAGATCATATCTCGGCCGTTCAGACACACATCCTACGGCAGATATTAGATTTCAGCACTGTATGGTAAATTCGGCACCGTAAGTTCGGCACTTGAAAAAAATTGAAAACACCACATGTTCTAGAAATAAGAAGAAGTAGTAGAGGAAGTATTAGAAGAAGTAGTAGTACTTGTGCGCAAAACAGGCCTCAAGTCAGCAAGGAAGACTGGTTTTTTTTTTTTAATGAGGAAGACTGCTACAAGACAAGGGTGAAGGCACAAACCTACATCTGTTACCTGCTCTTCCCGTTGTTGCCTCTCTGGTTCAGATAAAAAATCAACCAGCAAAGGTAGACTGAAGACTGCCAAATTTTCCTCTGCGACCATTGCATCTGAAGAGTCGGACATATTATATTTATCGTCCTTGTGAACAGAGGAAAACCTGCCTTCTGTTGAGTCCCCCATCGGGGCAGCGTGTCCTTCATCAGCAGTCTCACTCAACCTGCTTGCGCCTATTCCAGAACCCTCCACAGAAGCCTCTTCAGGAGATGCAATCCCAAGAACACCAACCTCTGCCGGCATGGCTTCATTAGGTTGAGAAGCAATATCAACTGCCCCTGGATCCACTCCAGAACCTGATTCTGCGATATCAATGATATCTCGGGCATCATGTTGAGATCCTTCTCCACTAGCAGGATGCAATTTTACTTCGGTGGCTGTGCCTCCTGCTGTATCACTTCGGATTTAGTAGATGAACCCAAAGATTTAGTATTATTCCCTTTTTCATTCTTCTTCTGCCTGAATTGTTGAAGCTGGCAGAATATAAGAAATGCCAATATCAACCAATCATGCAATTTGGATAAAGGGAGCAGGTATCAGCATATATATAATAGACTAAAAGTACACTCCGTAAGTTTAGCAATATGTATACATAACGAATTGTACTTGTTTTAAGACGGCATAAATATCAATGTCCACAGCCAAGTCTGAACTCCATCGAGAAGTGAACTACACAGCAAAGTTGGATTGGTTTGCCTATAACCGATGGTCACGTTCTACTTGTTTTTCTTCAAATTCATAAAGTAAAACATCTACAAAAAACTATTATCACCTTCACGAGAACAAGAACTAAGTGTTTTCCAGTCGGAATTAAGAAAAGAAGAAGAGAAATAAGAACACGACGGTCACCGTTTTCCGACCGGCAGCAAGCAAATCGGTGCGATTTTTCTTCTGGTCCATTCAATTTAATTCGATTCAATGAGCCATCAACATCTCATTCTAACGATCAATTTAATGAAATCGCCACTCTAAAATGTAAACGAAAGCAGAAGGAGATAAGCAATCGTTTAGTACCAAAATGACAGAAAGTGTCAAAATTAACAAAAAAAACGAAGAGGATGAATTTCATCCGAGAATCAATGGACTCATACCCGATTTGATTAGTACGCTTCCCCCTTTCCTCCGTTCGGTCCACCGGTGGATGTGTCAGATCAAACCGATCTCACGTTTCCATCGCATTGCCAAATCATCATACTTTTTTTTCCCCAAACCATCATACGAATAACAAACCATTTTCATGAAGAAAAATGCTAGATGGCCCTGAAATTCTTGTCCACCATTGGCCAGCAGATGATACGACACCGTTTACCCGGTATTCAATATTATTTTATTTTTTTGGTTTTATTTTTTAAATGCAGTTTTATTTTATTTTTTAAAAATAACAATATTTAGTTTCCAATTTATAAAATTTTGGATTACACGTTTTTTTGTTTATATAATAGCATTTTATATTTTTTCAACAATGAGGTTACCGTAATACCAATTCAAAAAATTAATAATAGTGAAATTTTTAGATTTCACGATTTATAGGACTTAAGGTTTAAAAGATTTATAATTTATGATTTATAAAATAAGTGTTTGTTCTATCAAATACTGATGCAATTATATTATAATAAAAACGTAGTGGTGAGAGAAGGTTGGAGAATTGGTGGGAGGACCCCTACTCCAACAAAAAAATTCTAAATTAAAACAGAATTTAGTTACGGCACCCACCACACATCTTTGGTTTACCATGAATGGTTCGTATAATGCAAGTTATGTAGCTTTTTTCTTCAACTTTACAGGTAGCTTTTTTTTCATTTCAGCTGATGTACATACTATGTAACATTCTACAAGTTTAATGGAAGTCCTTTAATTACTAAAAAAAGAATTTGAAAAAAAAACAAATGAAGCCAAAATGGACCATTTCATGAAATGTATTGTCATTATGAATGGGCATGTGGGCTATTATCAGTGTTCGAGAAGTCGCTAAACGGAAGAGATTCGTCCGGAGCCGAAAAATTGCCCAGGCCGCCTAGGCGGCGCTCGGTCGCACAACACAAAGTTTTTTTTTTTCATTTTTTTATAAAAAAAAAAAATTGCGGCTAGTCACAGCCCCCATTCGGGGCAGCCAGGCAAAAAATGGCGCCTAGGTGGCCTGGGATACTAGAACAGAGACTGTTACTATACCATGTCTGAATTGAATGAAAGCTTGAAAAAATGGAGATTGTATTTGGTTTGCCCCTCACTTGTATTCGGGTATGTCGTTTGGTCATTATTCTAAAACGTATTTGGCATTTAGTCATAGTCAGCATTTAGGCAGCTGAGGAACCCACATAGAAGGCTAAATGAACACTTGAGCATTATCTGAATTTTGGATAGAGGTAGAGGGCGACCACCCATTATTCAAATGCGGGTAGGTATGTGTTTTGTTAGAAAATAAAGATAAGAGGTTAAGGAAATAAATTATTTCCTTAATCTCTAACTTACCATGATTTCTTGATTGTGGGGATCATGGAGTAATCCGGTAGTAGAGTAAGAGAATAACTCCCTGTCTATATAAACACTGTAATTCACATTGAATCAATACAGGAAAAAATATTTCCCAAAGTTCTTTTCTTTAGTTTCATCACGGTATCGGAACAGGAAAATCCTGCAACCTAAAAAACCTACCAATTTTACCGCCACCGATATAGCGCACCGCTTTCTAAGCGGTGCGCCCACAGCTCTCTCTCACATTATTGTGAGTGGGGTCCACACAGCGCACACACCAACATTGGTGTGTGTGTTTCCGTACTCATGCGGTATAAATACGGTGCCAAGTAGAGGTGCGCTATAGTGTTCCTCCAATTTTACGCCGCTGCCGATAAGATGGCAGAAAATGCCATGGCTGAGGCGACCAGACTTTTTGGCCTTCAATTGAATGAGGTCATGCGAAATCAGAAGACGAAGGTTCCAAATTCCTTCAAGGATTCCGCCCATCCACGGAAATTCGATTCAGAAGTGGGTATCGATAAGTTAGATCATCACAACTATATCAATTGGGCACGTTCGATGGAGATTGAAATTGGAGGACGTGTTGAATGCATTTTCTCACCGGAAACCCTAGGCCGGCGGCTCCAAAGGTTCCAGAATATCATGTTTGGCAGACGGAAGATCTTTTCATTTTGGATGGGTTGCCAAAAATATTGATAAATCCTTATGACAAAAGTATATTCACTTCCCGACGACCCATGAGTTGTGGAAGCATCTATCAACAATATTTCTTGCCGGAGAAGATAATTTGCAGATTTTTGATTTGGTTACGAAAGTCGACAGATTACTCCAAGGAACAAACAGTATTGAGGAGTACTTACACTCAAAGTACGAGTCTTTGGATGGAGATTGATCGACGGAGGCCCAATCCTATGTGCGATGCTGTAGATATTATGACGTATAATAAACTCCAAGATGAACATAGATTGTTCAATTTTGGCCGGATTGGATAAAATTTTTGATGTAATTGTGTGGGATATTTTGAAAGCAAAACCATTGCCTAATTTGGAGATTGCCTATGCCATCCTCCGACAAGAAGTTGCCTGCTCGTAAATCCTTGTGCCTGCCGGTGGGATGACCCAGCAAGGCATTGGTATGGGCTTGGTTACCGAGGAGCAGCTACTGGATAGTGGGCCAACAGCCCAAATTTTGTAAGTTAATTCTGCTCAAGAAATTGCTCAAATTAATGCAGCCGACGGGTTCAGATCGGATTGTGGTTTCAGATCAGGTCGAAGATACGGTCGCAGGTCAAACCATCAACCCATTTTTTACCCGTCTTCTTCACATATCCGGCGGGATTACCAGCAGGACGTCGCTGTTCGCCCAGATCCCACCATCGCGGCCACGCAACCTATTTTTCACGACAAGCACTGCGACCACTGCAGCATGACGAGCCACTTGCGTTGGGAGTGCATGTATCTACATGGGTTTACCACGCCGACTCCTCACATAAGACGACCACCAACACTGTCAACGACAAATCAGGGCACCGTAGCATATGGCGAGGCATGGAGGATGAAACATAAGGTTGTAACACTGATTTTGCGGCTATGGGAGTCAGCGGTTCTGGTACTGAACGGGACGGATTGTACTATATTGATGAAATTTCTACAAGCAAGGGCCTCACCGTGAATTCTATTACCAAAAATGGATGGCTTTGACATCACCGTCTAGGTCATCCTTCCAATAGTTATCTTCATACTTTATTTCCTAAATTTAGTTCTTTTCATGAGAGATGTGATACTTGTGCTATGGCTAAGATGCTTCGGTCTTCTTTTTCGCCTAGTTCTACTCGTTCAGACTTTCCTAAACCCTCTCCTGTTGTTGGGGGCAATAGATTAAGATATTTTATATTATTTATTGATGATTGCACCCGGATGTTATGGGTATCTTTTCTGCGAAATAAGTTTGATGTGTTCGAAAAATTTGCACATTTTTATCGCATGATTAAAACTCAATTTGATAAGTCTATTAAGGTGTTGAGGTCAGATAATGGTGAAGAATATATGAATCATGACATGTCGACATTTTGTTACTTCCATGACCTTATACATCAGACTACTTGTCCTTACACACCTATACAGAATGATGTGGCTGAGAGGAAGAACAGTAACTTGAAATAACTCGGTCCCTTATGATTGAGTCAGGGGTCCCTACCCATTTTTGGCCTGAAGCTATAGCTACTATCACTTATTTGACAAATCATCTTTCCACAAAAATCTTGAAACTACTAACCCCTTTACAAACTCTTTCCTCTCATTCTGGGGTTCCACCATATCTTACACTTCATTCTCAGATTTTTGGGTTCTCTGTGTTTGTTCACATTCCCAAATGGAGTCGTACTAAACTTGATCCATGTGCAGTCAAATGTGTGTTCATTGGATATGGTGTACATCAGAAGGGATATCGTTGTTATGATCACATCTCTAATCGGGTCATTACTACAGTGCATTGTGATTTTTTTAAGGAGTATTTTTATAAGGAGACTAGTCGATCTCATGTTCAGAGTGAGAAGGGGTACGACCCACTCGATTTAATTAGTCCATATCGTGATATGTCACAGGTCTATACTCCAGTAGTGCCACCCCTTAACATAGTATAGTCCGGAGCCGAGCCTCGTTCGAATGATACCTCTCCGGATGATCCCACTGTAAGTTCTTTTGATGCTGAGATTACTTGTTTACCTGATGATGCTGATGTTATTGTTGAATAACAGGTGAATTCGACTCGTATTCTTCCTCCTCGAAGTACTAGGGGTGTGATTGCTAAGAAGTATTGTGCTGATCATGTTCCTGATTTAAAACGATATCTTATGACTAATATGTTCAAGGGGAGGATGACCGAGTCTGCTAGAACATTCATGACCACTTTGTATACTAAGAATACTCCAATGACTGTTGAGGAGGCATTACAGGATATTATATGGAAGGAAGCTATGGAGATTGAAATGAGTACTCTGAAGAAGAATAAAACATGGGAGAAGTGTAAGCTGCTTATGGAAAAGAAGCGAGTTGGGTGCATATGGCTCTTTACAATCAAAAGGAGACTTGATGGTTCCGTTGAGCGGTACAAAGCGAGACTTGTGACAAAAGGTTACACCCAGACATATGGTGTAGACTATTCAGAGACATTTTTTCCAATGACCAAGTTTGACACTATTCGTGCCCTATTCTCTATTGCAGTGAACAGGGACTGACCCTTACATCAGTTTAATGTAAAGAATGCACTTCTACATGAAGATCTTGAGGAATAAGTCCATATGGAGCCACTACCGGGTTTTTTCTCAAGAGTTTCAAGAGAGAGAGGATTGTAGACTTAAGGAGACGTTGTATGGCCTGAAGCAATCTCCCAAAGCGTGGTTTGGGCGCTTTACACTTGCAATGAAGAAATATGATTATATACAAAGTCATTCAGACCATACTCTAATTCTGAAAAAGAGACAGCAAGGTATTATTTGTTTGATTATATATGTTCATGACATTGTAATTACAGGAGACGATCAAGAGGAGATTGATGAGCTGAGGCGATGTTTATTCAAGAAGTTTGAGATGAAGGATCTTGGAAAATTGAAGTATTTTCTAGGTATTGAAGTTATGAGATCTCGGTATGGTATATATATATCCCAGAAGAAATATGTTCTAGATTTGTTAACTGACAGTGGAATGTTGTGCAAGCCGACAGACACTCCAATGGCGACAAACCACTATCTTAAGATCATGGAAGGTCCAAACTCTGTGATAGAGAGAGGTACCAACATCAGGTAGGGAAATTGATTTACTTGTCTTATACCACATCAGACATACCATATGCCGTTGGGGTTGTTAGTCAGTTTATGCACAGACATCAGAAAGATCACATGGACGCTGCCCTGAGGATTTTACGTTATCTCAAGGGATCGCCCGACATTGGAGTTATTTTTCGGAAACATGGACATCTGAGGATAGATGCTTATACAGTTATTTTCCACAACTGGATACTTTACCTTTGTTGGGGGTAACTTGGTGACTTGGAGAAGCAAGAACTAGAAAGTGGTGGCCCTATTAAGTGCTGAAGCAGAATTCAGGAGAATTGCAAGAGGTTTGACAAAGGTCTTTTGGTGGAGGGAATTAATTACAGAGTTGAGTTTTCCACAAGATCATCATTGTCCAATCTGGTGTGACAACCGTGCAGCTGTGCACATATCTGAGAATCCAGTGCAACATGACCGCACTAAGCACATTGAAGTTGATTGACATTTCATTAAAGAAAAGTTGGAAAGCAAGATAATCACGCTTTCATTTGTTCGATATGAGGATCAGGTAGCAGATATTCTGACCAAGACTGTGGCTGAAAGATCGTTCAAGGATGTTTTGTACAAGTTAGGTGTTGGATATCCTACCACTCAACTTGAGGGAGAGTGTTAGAAAATAAAAATAAGAGATTAAGTAAACTAATTATTTCCTTAATCTCTAACTTACCATGATCCTTGGAATATGGGGATCATGGAGTAATGGGGTAGTGCGGTGAGAGAAAGACTCCTATATATAAACATTGTAATTCACATTAAATCAATATGAGAAAAAAATATTTTCCCAAATTCTTTTCTTTAGTTTCATCATGTTTTGTAAAATAGTGAGTGCAAAAATATATCAAATTTTTGGTACATTATAGACATTAACGTAATTAATTAGGAATTTTAATTTAACAATTTAAATTAATCAAAAATAATTAATTAGAAAGATTATAGAGATTATTGCAAAGTTGAGTTTAGCCTTTCAAGACTGGGACAGGCATGTGTTTAGGTATGACCGCTCTTCTCACACCAACAATGGTGGCACAGACTAGAACAGCAAGGCGGGGCACATAGCTTTTACAAGCCTGGGCCAGGATACCATTATGATCCTCCGTGAAGCATGTTCTGGCCTGCAGACATTCTTTTATCTTTCATGTTTTTTTAATGATCTTTTTTTTTACTCAAGGGAGAATGAAAACAAAGAACTGTACAAGCATATTCAAAAGCCTAAGTAGATCACAGTTTCAAGGCGGTTGAAAGCAAGCAGTTCAGAGTGGAGCTGACACAGGTCGCAGATGAGGATAATTTAGTTGCCTCCAAGGATCAGCTCCAAGGGAAACTGAATGCTCATCCTGTATCCTAGATTCAAAAGGTTGCATCTTATAGTCAGTACGATTCAGCGCTGCTTTGGCCATACTGTTCGCGTGGACATTTGCCTCCCGAGGAATATATGAGAGCTTTACACACGAAAGTTCATTCATCAAAGCCTTAACGGCCTTAGCAATGGAGGGAAAATACATCTCTCCATTCAGTATGACACTTTTGCCTCTCAGGTTTTAAAAAAATTAAAAATATCTCTGTTAGAAGTGAGCCCAAATCCAGCCCATAGATGAAGCCCATTACAAAGCCCAGCTCATGGCCCGAGAGGGAGTATTTCTTTCCCTATT
>JAOYMZ010052857.1:0-13818 GCA_025802335.1 Pinguicula primuliflora | reverse complement strand
GTTAGAAACCTTATACATAGAAGATCACATGTTCAAGTTTTGGTCCGATTCCGGCGACTTCGTCGCCGGAATTTTCTAAAACCGACTACTTAACCCAAGGAGAAAATGTAAAACCAAATTAAACGGTGATAAAGTCGTCGGAATCGGACCAAAACTCGAACATGTGATCTTCTATATATAAGGTTTCTAACTATGTGACTAATTCCGTCAACGGGCAATGATAGTGACCGGAATTGAACATGCATGTATTTTTTCATGTATTTTTAACTGTTACCCGAATCTGCTCCATTAACTACTAGAACAAATTTTCTTAATAATCAAAAAAAAAAGAAAAGATTAAAATTTTACTAGATGCTGAAGATAAGAATATCAATTATCATTTCAGGTCCGTTGGAAACCTGGAAAGCAATCATTAAAATTTCAATCACTTCTCATTTTGAAGTTTTATATGTTCTTTATATGAGTTCTCCTCCATGATAGAGCCCGTGGCACTATCCTTACCAACATCTCACACCAATCAGCATACTGGTTTTGAACTCTGGATGGACTGCACAAATAGACAAAATAGGTAAACAGTCAAAGATCAAATGACATCATATTTTATATCTATTTTAATTCTGGCTACTATCACCGCCTCTAGAAATTGACTGCACTAATTGAAATCATATGTAGAAAAATTAAATCTCCAAGCTTTGACAGAGTTTTACAAACTTCATCATTGATAATTTCACTATACTTTTTCTCTTGGGTTAAGTAGTCTTTAATTAGGCTTTTGATTTCCTATGTATAGGCTTTCCATCAGTGTGATCAATTTCGGAGAAGATGGTGACATTAGCCGAAATTAAAAATAGATGTACAAACTAATGTAAAATGTGTCACTTGATCGTGCCTTAGGCAAACATTGTAGACATACATACATGGTTGTCAAATAGTAAAGTTACCTTGAGCATGCCCAACCATTTTACCATTATTGTCAAATGATTACCATATGTGTGTAGGGTCAACTTACACTCCATTTCTGCTCATGAAATCAGTATGTCATCCAAAATATTGCTTCTACATGTAGAACTTAGATTTGGATTCATTTTGACATCACTTCAAGGCACAACCAACTGGATTTTTTCTACCAGGCTTTGAAGTATCAATGTAATGTACCAGATCCAGTTTTTTTTTTTTTTGATAGGTAATTTTGTGTATTTTATTAAAAGAAATATATGTATTTACATTTGACAAAAACTATCTCCTCAAATCCCTATTTACAAAAACATTTTACCAGATCCAGTTGATTTAAATTTGGGCCAGTTGGTAATTAATGGGCAACCTTACATCTTATTACGGTGTAGTACAGTTTTTATCGCCAACCAAATGGACCCTTAGTTTCATCACAAACTCAACTCAGGCAACTTGATTGTTTTTTCGTTTGAGCTAGTTGATTAGGTGATTGCTTACCAAAAAAAAATGATTAGGTGATTGATTTCGGTATTGGGCTTGAACCACATATTTTTGGGGACATCAAAATTAAGGTTCCATTAATTTTTTCATAGGATTTCTTGTTGGGCCCCAAAGCTGAGTCTTGGGTAAATTGGGCTTTATGACGAAAAGTTTGTACGGAATTAGGGAATCTCAAGGGCGGAGGACTGTGGGGGCCCGGGCCCGATTTTCAGTACGCACCCCAATTTTTTTTTTTTAAAAATTAGAGCCCAGTGGCTCAAGCCCACATAAAAAAACTCAAGCCCACTAAAGAGAAAAGAAACGGAACGGAGACGCAGCGCAGTCATGCAGAGCCGCGGACTGAACAGAATTAGAATTTGAGTCTTGAGTCTTGACCTTGAGAAAAGGAACGGAGACAAAGTAAGCTCTCTTCTTCATATTGAGTTTTGAGTTTGAGTTTGAATTCTCTTCTTCAACCTTCTTGAATTTGAGTTTTCACTTTACCGTAACTTTTCTTCTTCATATTTCACTTCTTTCTTCCCAGCCAAATATATTTATTGGATCTGTTATTATTTGAATTAGGACTTCTTTTAATTCTTTACCATGTGCACTTTTTTAGTTTCTGCATATTTCATCATGTGCACTTTTTTTAATTCTTTACCGAATCCATTTGTCTCTCATTCCCAATTAAAGTCTACCATTATTTAATGCCTTAGTATACTCATTTCAACAAAAATTTATTTGATTGATTCATGTATTTTCATTATTTATGGAGTTGGATTGGATGGAGTTGAATTTATTTCCATTATTTATTGAGCTAGTGAAGTTGTATTTATGTGAACAAGAAATAGTTATCCTACTAGCACTAGTATACATTCTCACAGTTTCTAACATTCTTCATATTTTAATAGATGGATGACAAACAAAAAACAAAGAACAAAGAAAGCAAGAACATGAACAATGTATGCATTCTTTCAAAGAGATGATGCTTCGACAAGTAGAGTAGAAAATGAGATTGTTCCTCCACCTTTGGAGCCTGAAATTGTACATCCTACCCATGATTGTTATCCCACTAGTGTCGAAATTGAAGTGGAAATTCTTGAACGTGATCCGGGTAAATGAAAGCCAATTTATGAATATGATGTTAATAAAAGAGATGTGATGAGACGAGTTTACATCCAAAAAGGAGCATTTCAGCCCGGGTTAAAGGTCTATCCTTGGTCTGAAGATGGAAGGCAAAAGCGTCGATTTTAGATGTCTTGGTTTAAAAGGTATCCTTGATTAGAGTATCCACCAACAATGGATGCTGCATATTGTTTTCCATTCTTCTTATTTGATGATGAGACTACTACTCATTTTAATACATTTACTTCCATTGGATTCAAGAGTTGGAAATGTGTGAATGATGGACAACGTTGTCCATTAATGATGCATGATGGAGAGCAAGGTAAATCACAACATCGTAAGAATGTGGGTAGAATGAATGATCTTCAAAATATAAATCAACATATTGACAGAGTTATGGATCCATTGAGGCCGGAAGTCGTGCAAAAAAGATGCTTGAAATTTATGGCTATAGTTGAAAGTATCAGATGGCTCACTCTTCAAGCTTGTGCAATGAGAGGACATGATGAATAAAGTGCTTCCAATAGTCAAGGTAATATTTTGGAGTTACTTAAATTATTGCGAAGAATGAATTCTGATGTTGATAGTGCTATGATAGATGCTCCTCTAAATGCTTCATATTGTTCACCAAAGTCTCAAAAAGAGATTTTGAATATTTTTGCTGAAAGAGTAAGGAAGAAGATTTGTGATGAAAAATTTTGTGTTCTAGTTGATGAAGCAAGAGATATTTCAAATAGAGAACAAATGACTATCGTGTTGAGATTTGTTGATATTGCTGGTGTTTTAAAAGAATATTTTTTTGGAATTGTTCATGTGAAGAGTACTGCAGTTGCTTCACTAAAGAAGAAAATATCTGAATTTTTGGCTAAGCATGATTTACAAATATGCAATATGCGAGGCCAATGGTATGATGGAGCTAGCAATATGCGGGGTTCTTGGAATGGATTGCAGTCTCTTTTCCTTAGAGAATGTTCTTATGCATATCATATTCATTATTTTGCTCATACATTACAATTAGCATTGGTTGCTGCTTCTGAAAAGAATGCTGCTGTTTGGTGTTTCTTTGAAGAATTAACCTCAATTGCATCTTATCTTAGTGTTTCTCCTAAGCGTCACAGTTAGTTTGTTTCTGCACAAACTATGAAAATGGTTGAACAGATATCTATAGGGGACCGTGAGATAGGTAAGGGAGCTAGTCAGGTTGGTACTATGCATCGGCCTGAAAAACTCGTTGGAATTCTCATTATAAATCATTATGTGATGTGGTTGAGAGGTATGATGCTGTGATTATGCTTTTTATGGGTGTGCAAAGGGATTGCAATACTAATTCTGTACGTGGAGAAGCTCGTAGACACTTAAAATTGATAAGGACCTTTGAATTTGTGTTCATCTTACATATGATGCACAAGATTCTTGCAGTGACGGATATGCTTTGTCTATCTTTGCAGCGTAAATCTATCGATATAATGAATGCAATGAATTTTGTCTCTAGTTCGAAAGAGTTACTTAAAGAATTGATGAATGACGAGTTCGATTCTATTCTCTTATTAGCAGAGACGTATTGTAGACGTAATGGTATTGCAATACCAATTATGGCTGATTTGCATACAGATTCTGAGGGGGGTGTAACCGTTGTCACAGTTGAGCATCATTATAGAGTTAAATTGTTTTATACGGCGATAGAATGTCAACTGTATGCGATAAGCTATAGATTTCCTGATGATACAGTTAAACTTCTCCAGTTTAGTATTTTTTGGATCCAAGAGAGAAGTTTAAATCATTCAATGTTGATCGTATTTGTAGTCTGGCTGAAAAGTTTTACCGAGATGATTTTTGTCAGTAGGAGTTACACTATTTGAGAACTCAATTGCAACATTGCAAACATGATGTACTTTTGCATGACAGCTTTCAAGATTTATCGAATATTTCTAGGTTGTGTCAGAGATTGACTAAGACAAATAAGGCAAAAGATTGCCATTTGATCGACAGATTGATCCGCAATATTTTGACCTTTCCAGTTACTACTGCAACAACCAAACGAGCATTTTCAGCTATGAAGCGGGTCAAAACTGTTCTACGTAATAGAATGGAAAGTCAATATCTTTCAGATTCAATTATTTTTTACATCGAACGAGAGATATCTAGTGACATAGATGTTAATTCTGTTATTGATGAATTTTATGGTAGAAGTGGTCTCCGTGAGCGATGTATTTAGTCATTTTATTGTTTATTTATCTAGTAAACTGATTCGAATTATTTTATAATATTTAATATTTTGTTAATATATTTTATTATTATATTATTTTAAAAAATGGGCCTTAAGCTTTTAGCCCAAATTTTTGGGCTAGATCCGCCATTGGCTATAGGCGTAAAGCTCATCTTGTCAAGCAACTATGAGAAATATAGCAGAGACAATGCCTTGGTGAACAAATTATTAGACCGATTCGCATAAGGACGGTGCTATGGCTGAACAAACCCATGCCTGTATAGATCTCTCACAAAGTGGCAGGCCAATTTAATATGCTTTGTCGACTCATGGAAAACTGAATAGGCAACGAGTTGCATAGTGTTACTTAGGGTCATATTTGGGAATGATTATCCTTAATTGTACATCTTTCCTTCTTTCCCGTGATTTGATTACCATAAATCATGGGATAACCTTAGACCTATAATGTGCCTATAAATACATGTATATGTTGTAAAGGAAAAGAGTGAAAAAAAATACAAGGAAAAGCTTCTCCCGTGAATGTAGGCTTTAGCCGAACCACGTAAATTCGTGTGTGTTAATTTCTTCATGGTATTAGAGCCAGGTTAAGAATCCCAGCAACTTCTAAGGGGGGTGCGCAATGACCGAGCAGATGACAATTGAGGAGGCCGCAGGGGTATTTGGTGAACATCTCACCACAATTATGCAAGGGATAAAAAAAACCAAGGTGGCCGACCCAAAGCAGGCGACACCCAGCGACAGCAGACATCAAGGGGACATCCGCCTCAATGAACATCTCAACAACCACAACTACTCTGTTTGGAAATGGCAAATGGAGATTAGAATTGGTGGTCGCAATCCGATCGAGCACATTATCGACAATCCGACACCACCAAAGGAAGGGGAACCTGGATATCAAACATGGTGGAATGAGATCTACAAGTCTTTGGATGGATTACTGACAATATGGAGGAGGATATTGCTCATCAATATTTCAATTTTCCGACGACACTAGAACTTTGGAGGGGTTTGGCGAAAACCTTCCAATCTGCGGGGGACAATCTATAAGTATATGATTTGGAGACAAAGGCAGACAGTCTACGACAGGGACAATAAACCATTGAAGAATGTTATAGTCGGAGCAAGAATCTATGGATGGAGGTGAACAGACGTCGTCCAAACCCGATGAAAGATCTAGATGATATTTTGATCCACAACAAACTGCGAGATGAACATCGATTGTTCAAATTCCTACATGGATTGGATGGTGTATTTGGTGCAATCGTACGAGATATACTAAATGTACGCGATTTACCAGACATGGATGAAGCTTATGCCATTATACGGCAGGAGGCGGCTCAGGCACAAATTCTAGGTCCTGGAGGTCAAAAAGAAGGATCTGCACATGAAAATGGACTCGGATCAGGTTTATCCACCCAGAGCTGGGCCGAACCACTGAACTGGGTCAGGACTGTGGGTCGGGTCCCAACATGGGTGGAGCTCCAACTGGGCATGGATTTGGACCGGGTTGGAGTCACCGACCTGACCCAAATTTCACAGGAATCGAGTCGTCATCATCCCTTTGACCTATCGCTGCTCGCAACTTGCCATCGGCGTGGGGAGGAAACCAGCAGTCGAAAATGGTCAACCTTCATCATTCAGGCCTTGTGAGACACGAATATGTGACTATTGTGGGTTCCAGGGACATATTAAGCGAGATTGTTGGAAGTTTGCACGAGCTAGGGCACGAGAACGTGGTTCCAGAAATTGGAGAGGGACAGGGGTCGTCCTGAGACAGTAGAAGGAGAGGAAGATGGTAATGTCGCTGCCTTCGCTGATGTCGGTGTCGGAAGGCAATTCGCCGACCACGACGGTGCAGGTAGCAGCTTGTTCGAGAGGAAGTCTTGTCCCAGTGAGAAAATAGACCTTCACGAGATATAGACAGAAGTAGCTGGGTCCTTCGCAGGTACACAGGGTGGGGGCAGCAATTACAATTTTGCCCCCAACCACCAAACCCTCTCTTATTGGTCCAAAATTCTTTGGCGAAGGTTTTTTTTGGTAATTTGATGCTGATTATCTTATGACTTGACTAATAATTCATCCCAATCCTGGAATAGTCAATGGATTTTTGACTGTAGTGCCACAGACACCGTAACTTATGATGTTGCAGATTTAGTGAAGTCTCATCGTCCCCGGAAATACATGATCCAGACTGCTAATGGAGAGTTACTACCTATGAAGGAATCTGGTTCGATTGAGATCACCCCAAAACTTAAATTGTCTAATTGCTTATTAGTCCCTTCATCATCTCACAAGTTGCTTTCTATTAGCCATGTCACCAAGAGTTGAACTGCAAAGTAACATTGTACCCATCCTTCTGTCTATTGCAGGATATCCGGATGCAGGAGATCATTGGCGTGGCACTGAGCTGGTGGGGCTATATTATGTTGATGAAGTTGGAGTCTCGGATAATGCACAAAGCGTTGGGGCAAGGACTAATAAAGGGTGGTTATTGCACCGACGATTGGGACATTCTTCTGATGGTTATCTTAAGAAATTATTTCCTAAACATTCGTGTTTTCCTATTTCATTTAATGCTTATGCATGTTCTAGAACACATCGTGCTTCATTTCCTCGTAGTTTATCTCACTCTACTACTCTATTTGATTTGATTCATGCTGATGTATAGAGTCCTACACCCGTTTTTGGAGGAGAGAAACTTAGGTATTTTTTGCTCTTTGTGGATGATTGCATCCGAATGTGTTGGATTTATTTTTTGAAGAATAAATAAGACATATTTTCAATGTTTTTTATATTTTACCGTATGATTCGTACTCAGTTTGGGGCCTCTATTAAAATTTTGCGTTCTGATAATGGGGGAGAGTTTATTCATCACTCTATTGAAAGCCTTCTGTTCCGAAAAAAGGATCATTCACCAAACCACATGTCCCTACACCCTGAGCAAAATGGTGTTGCAGCACATAAAAATAGGATCCTGCTGGAAATAACTCGTGCTTTTCTGGCCTGAAGCAGTCTCCATCGCTGTGTATCTACACTCTAAGGTTCCCTCTTATTTCTGGCCTGAAGCAGTCTCCACCGCTGTGTATCTGGTGAATCGCCTTCCCATTAAGGTATTGAAACTGAAAACTCCTATTCAAACTCTTTCCTCACACCATAAAGTGCCCTCTTACCTTACTATACCACCTCGGGTGTTTGGATGCTCTGTGTATGTGAATATTTCTAGAACTCATCGTTCTAAACTCGATGCATGTGCTCTCAAATGTGTCTGTGGGGTAAGGGGTCAACCAGAAGGGCTATCGTTGTTATGATCTAATCTCTAAGCAGTTGTTCACCATATTATATTGTGATTTTGTGGAATCTGAGTTCTACTATGAGTCTATCCATTCCAATGGTCAGGGGGAGAGACAGGTATATGACCCACTAGAATGAATAGCATCTGTATCTGCTAATCTACGGCCTCTGCCCACTACTTCGCTCATGCCCACGCTCACTAATTCTCTATCTCTGGATATCGAGGTACGTACTCATGACACTCCTCACATTGTGACTACAGATGATTCTGATGTTTCTCCTAGCATATCTTCTCCAGGTCTATCTGATGCAACTGTTGAGCCACTAGTCGATCAAACTTCAGATGACGTGATGCGCCCAAGCCACTCTTTACCTGCGTGGAGTACTTGTGGGATACCAGCACGGAGGTTCTCTCCTGATCACATTTTTGGCTCACAACGATATCCATTGGAGAATCCATTCAGGGGGAGAGAGTCTGTCTCTGCCAAGGCATTCACTACAGCCATATATAGAGAGGATCTTCCTATGAGTGTTGAGGAGGCTATGTCATCACCTGAACGGAGAAAGGTAATGGAAACTGAGATGACTGCTTTGGCACATAATCAGACTTGGGAGACATGCAAACTTCTTGATGGGAAGAAGACAGTGGGGTGTAAGTGGATTTACACTGTCGAAAGGCGAACTGATGGTACTGTTGAAAGATTCAAGGCAAGACTAGTAGCCAAGGGCTACACTCAGACATATGGCGTGGATTACTCGGAGATATTTTCTGTTGTTTCCAAGATTGACACAATCTATGTCTTGTTCTCTATTGCAACAAATAAAGAATGACCCTTATTTTAGTATAATGTCAAAATTGCTTTCTTGCATGGCGACCTAGAGGAATAAGTATACATGGATGGACCTCCTGATTTTTCTCAGATGTTTCGACCAAGAGAGGTGTGCTGGATGAAGAATGTGTTATATGGTCTCAAGCATTCTCCGAGAGCGTGGTTTGAAAGGTTCATTGTAGCAATGAGGAAGTATGGGTATGAGCAGAGCAATTCTGATCATACTCTGTTCATCAAGCACAGGGATGAGGGTATGACATGCCTAATCATATATGCGGATGACATGATTATCACTAAAGATGACACAGCAGAGATGGAGGTCTTGAGAGCAAATTTATTTACAGAGTTTGAGATGAATGATCTGGGGAGCCTAAAGTAGCATTGAGGTGACGCGATCTCCGTTGGGTATTCATATATCCCAAAGGAAATATATTCTAGACTTACTGACATAGATTGAAATGTTAGAGTGTAAGCCTGCTGATACTCCAATGACCTCAAACCTTGGTATCAAGATGTCTAGTGATGGTGAAGATGTTGATCGAGGCCTTTACTAGCACTTAGCTGGAAAGTTGATCTTCTTGGCACATACGAGACCAGATATTGCTTATGCTGTCGAAGTTGTGAGTCAGTTCAAGTACAGACCAAAAAAGACCACTAGGATGCAGCTTTAAGGATCGTACAGTACCTTAAGGGTACTCCTGATACCGGTGTACTGTTTTGTAACTATGGACATCTAAGACTAGAGGCGTACACTGATGCAGACTAGGCTGGGAGTCATACTAACAGAAGATCGATCTGGATACTTTACCTTTGTGGGAGGTAACTTGGTGACCTGGAGAAGCAAAAAAAGAAGGCAATGGCCCTTTTCAGTGCAGAAGCTGATTTCAGAAGGATTGCAAGAGGAGTGACTGAATTTTTGTAGCTGAGGAAGCTGTTGACTAAGTTAGGCTTTCAACCTGGCAAACCACACCCCCTTAAATGTGACAATCGAACTGCAATCCATATTCTGAGAACCCTGTGCAGCATGACAAGACTAAACAGGTGGAGGTTGATAGGCACTTCATTAAGGAGAAATTGGACAACAAGATTATCACTCTCCCATAGTGAGATCGAAGGATTAGCTTGCAGACATCCTTAAGAAAGCAGTTGCTGGACTAGCAAATCATGATGTGTTATTCAAGTTGAATATTGGATGGACATCTCAATATACAACTTAAAGGGGAGTCTTAGTTAGGGTCATACTTGGAAAGATTTGTGATTATCCTTAATTATAAATCTTCCTTCTTTCCCGAAATTTGATTACTATAAATTCTGGGATAACCCTAGACCTAGAATGTACCTAAAAATACATGTATATGTTGTAAAGGAAAAGAATGAAAAAAAACTTCTCCCGTGGATGTAGGTTTTAGCCAAACTACATAAATTCATGCGTATTAATTTCTTCATATAGCAACATGTTTATCACAATGTAAGGAATATAGGTGGTGCGTTAAAGGAACTTGCAAATCCTGGAGTATGTAAGAGATCAACTGCAGCTCACACATTGTGGCTGCAATACTGTGATATTCTACTTAACCAGAAGATTCAGAGACAACAGTTTGTTTCTCTGTCTTCAAATATATAGTAGTTGCTCCAAGCATGCTTAAATATCTAGTGAGGTGTCGTCTGGAATCATGACATGAAGCTCAATCTACATACGGGTAAGCCACAAGATGGAGGATGTTTCGTGAAGGGAAGTACAGCCGATAGATGAACACCCTATCAAGTATCAAATGACCTTTAAGGCATCTTGCCAGTTTGCAATATGAGGAGTCTACATAAACTGGCTAAGCTGTTAGACAACAAAGCTAATATCCGACCGTGTAAACCTCTAGTATACTAACCCCTGATCATGCACTCGGTCTAGAATAAAATAGTTAAAAGTTGGAAATAACAAATTGACTGCACCAAATATCCAAAAAGTAATTATTAATGCTTGTGCAACTAGGTGAAAAGTGTCATTGTCAATGAAATTGGAGATAAGTTATTTTCTTTTAGTTTATGAATCTCGAGATTGTTCAATTAAAGAGCTAATGTCAGTGATTTTGAGATTGTGAATGATAGTAGAGAAGTAGTTTAGCAATTTGATGGAGTTTTTCATGTTACATATATTCCTTCGCTTTCTTTGAAAATGCAGCTGTGAATTCTTTGTTAACCATGAATTATTATTGTGGAAGTTCCGAGTGCAAGATTATGATGAAGTCTCTAATATGCATGGTGAACTTAATGGTTTGAAAATAAGGATTTTAGAGAAAAATAAATTTACATGAACATGTGCTATTGGTTAGTACAAATTAAATACAAAATTATGAAGTACATTTAGCATTATTGTTACTTTTGTATCAACTTTAATTAGTCATTTTTGCTACCTCATACAACATACAACAAACCTAGATTGAGGCCCAAGACCAGAGGAATTCATGGATCAACTGTCCAGAGGAATATCAGCTGAAACATGGTTATGCATTTGGGTGGCGACTATCTAGGAGATTTGAAAAAATCTCAACTCATTATTATTCAAAGGCAAGGGATCGAACGACAATCAAATGTTACAACATATTCAAACTAACTTGTGGTTTTGGTTTAAGGCGAAGGTATCGATCAAACAGATCAATCCGACTTCATGTTGGAAATCTGAATTGGAAATCTGCTCCCTCTCCTCAATGAACTCGGGTGATTGAATATTGTGGGTGCTCTCTCTGTTTCGAATAGGCGATGTGATGGATGGTCTCTTCGACTTCGACCGTATCGACTGAGATAAGGAGAACGAGCTTTTAGGAATAGTCTCTCAAATTTTTGTGTTGTAAGTAGTTTTGCGAAAAATGCGCCTTCGAAAACACTTGTAAATAGGCTCAAAATCGAAAACCATTTTACTTTTTTAATAAAAATTTTAACTTGCCGAAAAAATTGTTGTTACCTCAAAACAAGTGGTATTTGTGGATGTTTTTTTTATTATATTGCTATAATTGTAAATATTGTTGGGGCTTCAGCAAAAAAAAAAAGATGCTCTCTTGTGGAAGCACTATGATGATCTTATAAAATAGTTTGAAAATGGTAAGATTACTACTGGAAAATGTTAGAATCAAGTGACAAGTTTAGTTCGAACTGAAGATACCTGACGGGTTCTCATTTTTGGACAATTATCCATCTTTTGTACATGTGGAATGCAATGAAAAAGGTGTTTAATGTTATTTATGAGGTTGCTACTAATAAGAAAAAATAGGATTATTGCCACATGTTTGCTCATTCTTGTGTTTATTGCTTATTTAATGGTGATGTTGTTAGGAAAACACAAATAGTGTAAATAGCCCTTCAACAAAAGAGGGTGTAGTTCAGGCTTTAGTTTTGCTTGAAAGGCTGGAAAAAAATGGACCAAGTATAGAGTTGATGATGGTTATTGGACTAAATTATTGAAAGATATCACCGAAATAGAGAGTATTATGCTGGGATGACTTAGTTAGAAAAAGACAGTAGATGGATATTTTTTTTACTTATCAATATGGGAAAATTTTGGAGGACACAACTCCGCGAGGCACCGCTATCTCACCGTGTCTCACAAGTGTTTGTGTGGGTCCACACAAACACACACACACACCAATTGGTGTGTGTGTTTGTGTGGAAGCGGTGCAGTAGCGGTGCGTCTGAAGCAGTGAGGTATAGTCTTTCTCATCAATGTAACATCTTTAATAAGTACTTATACTTTTTACTTTACAATGAAATTTTTATATTATATATACACAACCGATCCTGTGCTCAGCCTTCATATAAGTAGTTTTTTAGTTTGTAGGAAGAAAAAATCCCGGCCGTCCATCTCAATTTTCTTCCACTTGCATCCCAACGCAAAACGAAATGAACAGTCGATCTGCATCCCTTCCCGTTTATCTAAAAATATCAATTTTCGATCCCTTCCACTTTCACCGGAGTCGTCCCTTCCAGTCCAGCAGATCTGTAAATGAACAGTCGATCCCATCCCCTCCGGTGCGTAAATGACCATAATCGCCAAGCTCGGCCTCGAAGATCTACCGAAATTGCGAAGATCTGCCGGAATCTGCCGGAATCTGCCGGAATCGCGTGACCCTGTTAAAAATTGGGAGAAAAAATTATTATGTACAAAAATCAATAAAAACTATATATTATATAAAGAATCAATAAAATTTATATATTAAATACAAAATTTAATAAAAAAATGTACATAATTTTTTTCCTAGTTGACTTTTAAAAGTCAAAATTAAAATTCATTACTGATTTTAAATTATTTCAACGAGATTACTCCGAAACCGATCACAGATTTTGATTAAAACTTTATTTGCCAAAAATCTAAAATTCTAAAAATATGGTTTAAAATTCAAGACACTTAACCCAAAGCTTTTAAGTTACTCTAAATTATAATATGTGACTGGTTCTGGATTGATCTCGACACATAAATTCTGAAATCGGTGATAAACTTTGATTTCATTAATCAAAAGTTCAAAAATTATATTCATGAAATTTGGGATTGTGCCCCTCTTCGAAAATTCATGGATCCGCCATTGAGGATCGGGTCGATTTTCTAACACAATCTTCATTAAAAATTATTTTGCAGGTTACAGCCTACAAAGTGCATGCCATCAGAAGAATGCAACATGTACAGAAAAATGGGGTACCGAAATTCGGTACCTTGCACTTTCGGGCATTTTTCGGTCAACGAAATAAAAAAGTAAAACCGGTTCTGTAATCCTTGCATTGAAACGATGCCGGAACCGGTCATGGATTTCGGTTTCGGTGGCTTTTTTTTGACAATTTAAAGGGTTTTTATTCAAAAAATAGAAAACGTTTTTTACACATATGTATTGAGCCTTGTAACAAATGCAGTAAAACAAAATCAGGAGGCTATTG
>JAOYMZ010052846.1:0-13818 GCA_025802335.1 Pinguicula primuliflora | reverse complement strand
GTTGGGCTCAGTTTATTCAAGGGCTCGGGACCCGTCTGTTGGGCCAGCCCGATTTATTTAAAAATTATATTTCAACATGGTATCGGAACGCCCAGGTTTGGGGGCCTGTTGTTGAATGTATTTCCGTTGTGCTTTGTGGTGTGAGGTGTTCAAGTCCGACGAGCTTGCCTAGTCGGACTTGAGGGGGGAGTGTTGAAATGAAGGACCGAATGTCCCATACCGGTTATATGAAATAAAAAACTCAAGTATAAATATGAATAGTGGGGTAAGTCCAATCAGCTTGAAACCAGGATTTTGAGGATGATACTCACATTCCTAGTCTGTTCACCCCCACGTGCACCCCCACACACGAGACCCGTCTGTTGGGCTCAGTTTATTCAAGGGCTCGGGACCCGTCTGTTGGGCCAGCCCGATTTATTTAAAAATTATATTTCAACAATATATGCTATATGATTTGTTAAATTACTCATGTGACGATTAGTAGCTTATGTGATTAGAAAAGTATGGCTTTAAAATTAGTAGTTGATAATTGCTCTTATTAATTGAAAAATTGCTGGTTGATATCTGCTCTCTAGTTGCTACTTGCTCCATGACGGTACCTCTATAATGTTGGATAATTTGTTTGATGGTGTCTCTAAAAAATGAGTAACCTGCGGCTGTGGCAGAAGCATGTCATATTCCCGTAGCAATGCCTGGATTATACCGAGTTTCAAAATTGTGACTACATTTTAATTGTTTCCTCCTTGTTGATCCTCAGTTTGGGGGTTAGTTGATGTTGAGAAACTTGAAATACATTTTTGTGTTGAGCATCCCTAATATTTGAATCCTCAATCCGCCCCTGCCAGTAGGTCCTCACCTCACAACCCGACTATTCCGGCCAGAGGGATAGTTGGGAATTTTTGTCGAATAAGAAGAAGCCGTCGGAATAAATTACAGAAAACTCAAAATAAAGAGTTTGGCTGGAATTTTTGTCGGAAAAGAAGAACGGCCGTCGGAATAAATTAAGAAGAGAGATTACATAAATGTTTGAAGGTCACATGCAATCTGTTAGAGAATTTTTAAGTTGGACCGTCGATTAAAAATTGAAGGTCCAGATTACTTATCTTGCATATTACCACTTGTCTTGCACACAAGTCGTAATGACGGGAAATTTCTAAATGTTTACCTAACCAAAAATAATTTCTATTGTCAAAGTTCTTATCCCATGGTGTCAAGTAATATTGTAATTTCTATCTGACAGATATATGGCTGGGAGGGCAATCTCTTCTGACAAATTCCCGAGCTTATACTTAAATGTAGTGGATAAGCTTTCAAAATTAACAGAGAAAGGTAGATGGCAGGAGAATGAACGAACCTGGTCTTGGGCCTGGTTATGGCATAAACCTTTTACAGAACAAGAAGAGTAGGAATGGAGAATGATGGTATTAATATTGCAGACAGCGCCTCCTTGCACCAATCAAAATGACACATTGAGATGGAAATCAGAAAATCCGCTCAGATTTCATACGACTGAAGTTTATACTATGATAATGCAGAATCACTGTAGGGATGTTGAGCAAACTCATATAACTGTGAAAGCTTGGAATAAGAACATACCCTCAAAGATTGCTGGATTTTCTTGGAAGCTGCTGCATAATAGAATCCCCACTGCAGATAACTTGATCAAGCGGGGTGTAAATTCAACTGCATTACACTGCCCATTGTGTGATATAGAGCACGAAACGTCCGCACACCTATTCCTGATGTGCCTGGAATCTGAAAAAATGTGGAGACTAATATTCCAATGGCTGGAATTGATCAGCCGATCCCGGATGAAATTGAACAACTGGTGGAATTGGGGGAAAACCAGACGCCCTCTTCTTCGTCCCTATGCCGAATTTGGCCGATAATATGGCAGTTAGGAATCTGGGAACTTTGGCGGCAAAGAAATACTACGATCTTTGAGCAGATGCAGCCGGATGCGAAACTCGCGAGAGAACGAATTCAGATGAAAAGCTGGCTTATTCTTCGGGCCAAAAGGAGTGGGCTGCAAACAAGATTTGTGGAATGGTCTATAAGCCCATTATCATGTAATTGACAAATAAAAATGGGGATGCACATGTAAATTTGTAAAGTTACACATTAATACAATTACTCACTTACAAAAAAAAATAATATTGTAATTTACCATGTATCAGGCGTCAGGCATAGGTGCCGACCGAGCGTTCGATGCCTAATGCGAATTAGGAGTCCTAATATGGTGATTAAATGTCACTACTGTTGATATTCGGCTGATAATGTCACCAAGTGTCCGACTTCCACTGACAATATTTATTAGATTTAAATATGATTTTTTTAAAGTATTTATTATGTGTATTTGATTTGTGTTTTTACGGGTTATACATGAAGAAGATAATGTTTACAATTGTACTATTATATAAGCTGTCGATGGAGCCAAATTATAAGATAACTTGATAAATTCAAGAGAATGAGTCTTGCTCCTATCCCAACATCTTTTATATACCCAACTTTAATCGCATCTGTCGTAAATTTCAGAGAATTTAGTCCTGCTCCCATCCCAACATCTTTTATATGCCCAACTTTAGGGATGGCAGCGGGGCGGGTCAGAACCGCCTAGACCCGCCCCGTTGGCCCAGGAGCCAGACCCGGAATTGTCCCGACCTGTTGGCGGGGCGACCCGGACTCGCTCCACCTCACAGAGACAGGGTTGGTGGGCCGACTCGAGTTAAACCCGACCCATACCCGAAAATATTTATTTTTTACCAATATTATAAAAAATATATGTTTCAAATATAACAAAATAATTAAAAAAAATATTTATATATTAATTAAGGGATGGGACGGATCCGGGGCGGATCACCCATCCCTGCCCCGGATCCACCGCAGACCCGTCTGCGGAGAGGGTCAGACCCACCCCGTGGCGGGAAGAGTCCAAATTGTTAATCCTACCCAACTTTAATCGCAAACATCAATTTTGAGATTGGACTGCAATTAAACCTGACTTTTTAACTAGAAAAGGGCAACAACCCACTTTTCTCAACCAAATTCACAACAACCTCAATAATTCTTTAAACAGAGGGGCAGGCTACACCACCATTCGCCCGTTCTAAACCTATTCCTATGCATTTCTCCAACCCAATCGACTACATTTGTCATCAACACATGGGCTTCATTCATTTTCCATTTGTTTTGTATGTGATCTGCAAGTTGCAGAATGAATCTTTAATTTGTAAAATTCCAAACCTATAAATCAGCGAATATGTAAAAAAAAAAGAACCTTATGAATCCACAATACTTCGTTGAAGAACAACCTTAGAGCTCATTTTGGAGGCCTTCACGCTTCAAGTATATTTCATTTTGGAAGCCTTCACGCTTTGGTGAGGCTTTTGCTCCTATTTGACTACAGATAGGTTGAAAAAATGAGGGGAACACCCCCTTTTTATTAGAAATGCTATTTTTGATTGTAGACTGACAGATTTCAAAATCGACGACTGCGAGCAGTTGCTTGGTACGTAAGGGATTTGTTGGGAACACCGTTGGTGGGTATAAGAGCAAAACTGAGAATCATATAATTCATAATTAATTGTTGCATCAATGAAAACATTTAATAAATGATCATTTTTTTCATACATTACAACAAATATTTAAATGCATTAATTAATTTTGATTTTCATTTTTGGAACACTTTTTGAAGCATAATACAATGTCAAAAGAGAGATTACTGGATATGGTAAACCTGCAAAGTCCGTCTATTTTCACATGTGCATTTGTATGTGTGCGCGTTAAGGCATGTTCTTCTTTTTCCCATTATCCGATACTTCCGACTTTCCGCATGGCAAAATCTTCAAGTCGCAAAGAGCTACTCAGCTGGCATGGAGTGATTCCAATTCCACGCACCCATAACCACCGTAATGACAGGCAACTGAAGGAAACAAACACAAAACACAAATTCGATGAGCAAAAAAATGACCACCATCTCTGCACAACAGGATTTCTTTCCCTGTTGCATTGCACCCCACCAATTGTTTTCAAGAAATGTAACAATTTATTCATGTGTTAGATTGAATAATATTCTGAAACATTAAGACAATATAGATTCGAAGACATAATGCATAACCATCTTAGATTTGCACCTAGTAAATAAAATGTGGTTAATATACACAATTCAAACAAATCCTGAACCATTAAAAATTTTCATGTAATCTTCCACTTATACTTAATCTAAATTTCCAGTTTCCAACAGACATAGAGGTACAGACTATAAAGCGGCCATATCAGGAGGAATTACATAAGCCAACTAAAGGCATATAGAACAATAAGATATCACTTCAACAGGGTCATAAATGAATACTTGGAATATGCAACAATAAAAAAAAATATGCAACAATCATTTTTGACTACCTGTAAGACATGGTTTAACTATAGGATAAAAGTAATACAGAAAACCATCAACTCTTCAAAATGCAAGATCAGAAGGAAAAAATTCTAGAAAACTCACCATAGACATCCGTGTTCAGTAGACAGAAACATTGGACCCAAGGCTATAAATGTACTGACCAAATTGAAATGTAGCGAAACCCAACAAAAATGTAAAGAAAAAGAAAGCAAAGCACATCCAATTTTCAGTCCGTGACAATTGGCATAAATGTTTTGTTATCAAAATCCTACGATTCGATCAATTCTACAGCTAATCGATTCAAATCTTAAATAATGAATCATTTATGCCCATCAGTTGTCTGAATCTTACGATTTGGGTACGATTTGAGATTCAAATCTTACGATTCACGATTCAAATGCCAATGTTAAACTTCAATAATTATTTATTTATAATATTTTTATTACAAAACATTTATTTCAGTATATTTAAAATTTAGACTGAATCTTTACGATTCAATTCGATTCACGGTTTGAAAACTAATCATTTCGATTTACGATTCGAATCACAATTTGACAATTATGCATAAAGGTAACAACTCAGATGAAGTCTATAATTAAGATTTGCAAGAGAAGAAAGAGAAGCTATTCATACAGAAAAAAGTCAGGTAGTCTCCTTCGTTGAGGGCAACATGGCTGAACATAGCAGAAAATAATCTTTTGTTAGTTCAAATCCCTGAGTTTTAAAACAAACAAAACTGATGATAGATGTGGTCAGGGAAGTACGAATTAATGCTTTCCTTATAGCTTTAGAATAAGGTGCCAAACAGTGGAATAACATTCAGAACAAAAACAATTAATATGAACAAATTAACCCGTTATAAGCAATGTAGTCATATAGGAAAATCTAACTGCAATAAAGATCAATGGATAACAAAGTTACAAATCTCACAAGGAAATAAGAATCTTAATCTTAAACCCACCATTCATCTTGGATTGGCTTATATCAAGTTAGTGCTATATTAACACAGAGAGACCAAGATAAAACTATGACCTATCTCCGTCAAAACTCAAAGCATAACAAAAATCGAGCAGCACAAATTACACGTGAAGAAGCCTCTGATCCCACCAAAAGAATAGAATCGTTAACAGAAGTTTGTATGTACTAACTTGATAGTTTGAGTTAACAGATGAAATCAAGGTTTAGCACCTGAAAGAGTTCCCTGGGACCTACTTCACAATTCCTTGAGTATACAATCAGAAAGTGATTGGAACTTGATTCCATCCTCTGAGATACAGTAGTTCAACAAAAAATCTATTCCAAAATAAGATTTTTACCTTAACTTTTTTGAATAGCTATCTGACATCTTACCATAGATTTACTCCGTTAAACTACATGAACTCACCATAAAGAATGATTTTCCTCATCCACTGAACTAACCAAGAGATCTGCAATAGGGATAGGTCTGCAAACAATTCAATATCAAATGACTGTGATTTGATGAGTACTTGGCACGAAGCACCTCATGGAGGTGCTGTAAACATAGATACTGAACCTGAAATATTCAATATGCGCTAGATTAATGAGTATTCTTCAGTTGTGTGTGACTTGCGACCGAAAACACCAAATTAATCAAAACTTACACAATTAAGAAAACTTACCTCCATTCAGCAATTGCTGAAGGCATTTTCTTGCATAAACTTCCCGCATGGTAGTCTTCAAATACATATAGTACTGGAGGCAAATCCAAAAGTGTGAAAAAGTAAGCTATTTAAGCCCTGAAAAAAATTATAATTTGAAATTTAAGCAATGAAATTCAAATCGTCAGGGTTATAATGTTGAATATAATCCAAAACGCAACAGAGGGCAATGGAATTGAAGATCTAGAATGAAAACTAAAGTGCCATTTGGATCCACATCCAGATAATCAAGAGCATTTCACGGAAAACCGAAAAGAATAAGAAATGAAATTTCCGAAATAACAAACATCCAGAGAGGAAGAAACAGTACCTTATTATAAAGAAAATCATTTGATGTGGCTTCATTTGATGGCTACGAACTAATCTTCACTGGTGCGAAAAGATTATGATCGCATATAAAAGCATAGCCGTGTACGAACTCTACTACACCTCGCCACGAGAAAGGAAGATGGAAGAAACCGATATCGCAAGTTGGAATTGAAATGGTTCAGGGTTCGAGGAGGGAGGAAATGGAGCGGGGCGGGCGGGTCGAAGTCGACCTGCACTGCCAGGGGCAGCTCCAGACCCGTCTCACTCAATGGAGGGATCCGGACCAATCCTGTTGTGTGCGGCGATTCAGATCTGTCCCGCCCCGTTTTAAGTTAAGGGAGATTGTATCATTGGGTTGGACGGGTTAAATTCGATCCATACTCAAAAAATTAATATTATTTTTTTTATAAGAATTCGAAAAAAATATTAAAAAATAATGTTTTAAGTATAAGAAAAAATACAAATAACAGTAAAAAAATATATATATATTAATTCAGGGGCGGGGCGGGGCATTCACTCTTGCCTCGGACCTACCTACGAGATGGGTAGGACCTGTCCTATGGCGGGGCGGATTCGGATCGCCCCGGCGGGACAGGTCCAAATGGTCACCCCTAGTTTGAGGAGACATTTTTTTGTAAATAGTCACACGGTTAAGGACAAGGTAGCAATGCAGCCGGTGCGGTTTCAAATCGCACCGAACTGCGACCCGGTTTAAATCGGGGTGCGGATAGACCCGGTAATCAAACCCTACCCGGGTCAGAAATTATTAAAAATATAAAAATTTATTGTTGGCTATTCATCTAATCCGGCATTGATATGTGTCACTGCCTGATTGGATTTAAACCTCTCCATATATTTTTAAAAAATTAATTAAATTAAAAAAATAAAAAATAAAAGAGTCGCTGTTTGACGATCCAAACTGCCAAACTGTAGTTTGGAAAAATTTGGACTGCCGATTCGACTGTCCGGTCTGGAACCGCCGGTTTGCGGTCCAAACCAAACCAAACCGACGGTCTAGTTTAAAAGTTTCAGCTCTAGGTAGCATGACGTTTTGGAAGGCCAATTGAAAATAGACCAGTCTATAGAAAATAAATCTAGATCCATCGCGTTTTCAAATTCGTCCCCAACATCTTTGTTTTGTATACCATTCCAGCAAACCATTTCTTCAATTAGTTCACATATTCAAGTTACAACACCCAGTTTTAGTCAAGAATAAAGTAAGTTGTTGGTATTATATTTATTTAATTTGATTACATATGCATTATATTATTTATTCAATTATTAATTGTACCATCTATTTATTTATTTTTTTATAATAACTAGCTATACATTTTTTTTTGATAGGTAATGTCATTGAGGGGATTTGAACCTGTGACCTGTGAGTGCAATTGTCACTCCCATCACCACTAGGCCAACCCTCTTTGACATGACTAGCTATACATGATATGGTTCTCTTTGGAAAGTAGTAGTTCGTTCAGAGAAGGAGAGGGAAATTCGAGTATTCCTAAATGAGATTTAAATTTGTCAGCAAAATGTACACAAGAGATGATTAATAGGATCAAATTATCTTAGATGGTGGGTGCATGGAACTATGCAGTTCACAAGCTTGGACACCACCATCAGAACCTACTAATACATTTTCGGACTACAAGTTGATACGGATGGTCCAGTAAGAGTAAATAATCTGGATTCAGAACCTATTAGTGACGATGATGGTGAGGAAATGCGTGCAATCCCAACATGTTCTCGGATGGACCAGATGTATCTAGACCCTTTAATGAGTATGACTCCCCATTGACATCATGTGCATATCCTCTACTAGGTGACTCAATGTCTATCTCCCCATCAATGAGTATCAGTTGTTATGTTGAGAACATTGGTGGGGCAATTATTTAGGGATAAATCACATTGACAATGTGATGTGTAGAAATATCATATTGTATATGGCAAAAGAGAATTTTGTGTTTACAATAGTTATAAAAAGAGATGACTAGTTCGGTGCAAGCATGCTAAGAGCACCTCATGCACGTGGAATCTCAGTGCGTATTACAAATCTAATGATTGCAAGTGGGAAATCTTCCACACTAGATCCCAATACACTTGCGAAGCAAACTTAGTGAGCGAGTTACATTGCAATTTATCAAAGACCATCATCGCTCATGAATTAGTGGGGCTCATAACCAAAAATTCACCTATAATACACTAAACATGTGAATAATAGAAATGTTCCATTAAAATTATTAACAAAATTTGTTTATTTTTTTAAGCTTTCCCGCGCATCATGTTCAACAACTTATACAGTCCAAATATGGTTTTGAAGTGAACTATTCAAAAGCGTGGTTTGCACTTCAATGTGCAAATGAGATGTTATACGGGACTTGGACGTCTGGCATTGGAAATTTACCTGCCTACCTCGGTACCCTAAAGCACTGACTTTGAGAATGGTGTTGATTGGGCTCTTCGGGATACAAGCAATCCCACTGAAAAGGAGTAGATATATGTGTTTTCGGATTTTGGCCTGTGCATTGCAAGATACCAATATTGTAGGTCAGTTCTAGGACGGTACGCGTCTCTATTGTCCACACAATCAAAAATTGCTTATTGCAGTAATATTGAATGTCAGTGGACATATTTTGCAAATCGCATTTTCGTTGGTGGACGAAGAGAGCGAGGTGGTGTGGTTCTGGTTTCTAGAGAGATTGACACTACATGTGACCAAAGAGAGGCCTATCTGTATGATTTTTGACAGAGGTGTAGGGTGTCTTAAGGCCATTAGACGAATTCCAACGTTCAATTGTGAGATTGGTGTGAACATATATTGCCTACGACATACTTGTTCAAATGTGAGCATAATATAAAGATAAGTGGATCAAAGAAATGGCGTGGAAAGTAGTATCACAGGCGAGCAAAACAATTTTCACGACCACATGGTTGAGATTCTTCAAAGGAATCCTGTTGCACACAAGTACTTGGCTGATATTGATCCAGTTTAGTGGACCCTTGCCTACGATGATGGCCTCTTTGTGATATTATGAAAACGATCCAGGTCAAATGCTGTAATGAAGTACTAAATGGGGCATGCAAACTTACTATCATCTCGATCGTGAGTCAAATGAAGGAGAGCTGCATCAACTATTATAAAGAACGACATGACGATTCTGTGAGTATGATGTCATCCCTTTAGGCATGGAGTGATAAGGCGAAGGCATTTTACGTTAGGGCTGCCAAACGTGCACAAAGGCATATGGTTATATCTTAAGAGAATGTCTTCGTACTTGTGAATTACGTTGCTTAGATAAAGACGCGAAGCTTACATGAGGATAATCAAGTGGTCCTAGCAGAGTGGTCACGCTTTGGCATTTCATGCTCGCACGTGGTACATGTTAATATCGTAATTAATAAAGTTAAGATCCAATAACCTAACATTTTTTTTGATAATGTAGAGAACCTTATCGAGGTAGGTAAACCCAATGTGCTACTGTAATTGCCTGTAAACCAAGGTAGGGAGGTAAGCCACACTTGACAAGCCATATGTGACAGACTCATGTCGCCGAGAGGATTTGAACTCATGACCTTTGAGTACAATTGTCATTCTCAAAACTAATAGACCAACCCCTCTTTGACTCCAATAACCTAATGTAACGTTCATAAATTTCACATATATGTTTGTCACATATACCGTCAGGATCCTATCTATTATTGCGTTCCAGAAATGACAATTCTGGAACTCATGAGTAAGTATGAAAAGCCGTTCTACCCATAGGGTCCACGGATTGAGGTTCTGGCGTCACCTTTCACGCCTACACATTCTCTTATCGAACGACAAAATAGACGATTAGGTCCCAAACAACCCAATGAAAGGATTCAGAATGAGATGGATGATGGGAAATAGAAGTAACAACATCGAGTGAGTACTTTTTTTTTATAAAAATAATATATTATTTTAAATATATCTAACCATAATGTTAAATTTCTGTAGAAGAAGCAACCCCTCCGAAAGTGCAGGACGATAATTTTATAACTAGAGCTACTCATAAACATTACCCCCTTTTGATGTATTGGTTATTAAGACAATCGTTGTATCAATGCAAAAAGTTCAATAAAACAAGTTCACTACAAGAAGTGTAATACAACAAGTTTGATATCAAAATACATAGTTCAAGCTAAATGTCCTTACAATTTCTCAAGATCCAAAATTTGTGTGCTTCATATATTTGAAATATTTATGCTCAGTGGTAAATTTCGCTTCATATTCCACCACAAGTAAGTTGATTGTGGGATCAATAAGTGCATTGTTCTCCAGTATGAACATTTTGACACGAAAATATGTTCTCATCCACCATACAAGCTTATCTTTACATTGACTGTGAGTGAGTGGTTCCTCGTCAAAGACGTCATACACCTTACTCCAACATCGGTGCACAAATCCTGGCTTAAAACCGACCAGAGATATCTCATCATCGTTGTAATCCTCATCACGCCAACCAGATAGTGCTAGTCCAACCTCTGCAACAAGTAGGACTTTCTGCCATTTGGTCTTATTTGATTTGGTAATATACAATACGAAACACTACCCTCTAATCCTGTATAATTGTTCATTATCCGCATCCCAAAAAAAATTAGAGTAAATTATATAATGCATGTATAATGAAATTAAATAAATTTAACACAATAAACTTACATGAATTGTGCACTAATTGGAAAATTATTGTTTGGATGATATACAAATGAAAATGTAGGGAAAGAATTTATAGGTAAGACACTGCTCTTCGGAAAAGTGGTCGATCTAGATATATTTGACTGGTCAAAATTTCAAAACCACCGACCTTCCAAAGCCCGGTTTATTTTCAACCGGCCTTCGAAAATGCGGTGGTACATAATCACCATTCACAACAATTAAGTATGTTAACAGCTACCGCCCTTCCGAAGGTCGATTGTTATTTCTACCGTTTTTTTGAAGTTCGTACGTACTACCCAACTTTGGAAGGCGGTGCACAATAATTTACAAAAAGTCGTCTGACACAATGGCAAAAAAATTATCAAGAATGGGACTCGTCGGTAGAAGAAGAGATTGTCATGCCATGCGGCCAATAAGAATCTGATACGTAGGGCGCGTCATTGACACATGCGGAAAGAAAACCCAAATGTAATATTGTCGCTTCAAAAAATTTTGGCCCGAGAATTGTCGTGTAGTGAGCCTCCAAAATTATATAGATATGGTATTTAAATATAGAGTCGTAATAGTACAATAATGCTCGTAATATTATTTCGTGGTACAAAATTACTACTCTAATAGTGCGCAAGTCATCCTTTTTGAAGTGGACAAGGCAAAGATTGAGGTCATCAAGAGTCTACCCTTCCAACTTCAGTGAGATCAGTGAAAAGTTTCTTGGATCATGCAAGGTTTTATAGGAAGTTTATCAATGGTTTCCCAGCCATAACTAGACTCAACATAAAATATAACAATAATTTTTGGTGGTAAGCAAAATATAACAATAAATTGATCGAACAAGTCGACAGGAACATGTAACCCACTCTTTGCTTGCATTCAACAGTCGTCCCAATTGCACGATTCGTCTATATCTCTCACCCCACAGCCACACCTACTAGCATTAACCATTCTATGCTATGTAGTTTGTACTCGATCAGATCAAACAGTGTGGACTGTAATGAACATAAACTTCTCTTATTTATTGTTCTTTGTTTGGTTGTTCCTTGTAGCTTTCCCAGAGTTCATGTCGGGTGCAACCATGTGTGTCGAGATGGAGTAACAGACCACATATTAGTGGAATAGGAGAATACACAAATATTGGTCTCTTTTGTAACTTACAACATTCATTGGACACATAAAGTAAAGATCACTCACACTACTGTACATTTCAATGGTACATTTAATTGTACCATGATTTACCAAATGCTCAACTTCCCACCACATCTAGAATTGAAACCAAAAACAAGAATACATGAAATCTTATTTCCATTTGGCTTGATCAATTACACAAGATGCAGAAATACCTCAGGCAAATCCACGCCGGACGATGGATAAAAATGCTTTCCTGATAATGTAAACCGGCCACCCCTGAAACCTCGGCCTATTTTTCTCCCCTGCATTCCCTGAATCCGAATGCATTCTTTCACTTGCAAGGCAAATTGTTTCATCCATGCATTCTGTTTGACGTTAATTTAATTATGCGAAATGTAATTAAGAATTAAATTGCAATTAATCTGTATAATTATAATTCAGATACTTATTACATTGATTGAGTTTTGGCACATATTGGCCCATGTTTACTCTTATATATAAGAAGATTCCCATAACCCTAAAGCTTAAGCATCCATTCTATTCTTATGTGTTGAGACCGAGTTTTCATAGTTCTCTCGAAGTGTTGCCTTATCATCTTGGAAGGAGAGTTTTGAGTTGTGGAATACCGACGAGACTCTGGTAGCCCGGATTGAAGTTTTGCTGAACCGGAATATTACGATCAACCATACTTCTGCTATAAAGTTACGATTTCATATTCGTATTTAATTATCAGATCTATTCGGATATTTAGGAGTCAATCCTACAGTGGTATCGGAGCCGAATTCGGTTTTAATTGATTTTGTTCGATTAAATTTTTTCCGGATACTAATCGAATTTGTTTGTGTTTTCTCGGTAAAAATTGTCCACTGCACTTCCGTCCCCGCTGCCAGAGATCCGCCGTCCTATCGCGCATGTACGACACGTGCTCGAAAAAGTAGTCCCGCGACGGCGCGTGTATGTTACGCGCCCGAAACCACCGCGCAAACGGTGCGCAACACCATTCTGGCCTAGATTTGCGGATTTGTTCCATTTTTTCGACGTGTACGTGCCCAGATCTATGGATATGTTCCGTTTTCCGGCGACTGGATGCGGAAAGTCTTTGTCACGCGCCACCATTAATGAGGAGAATGTTTTCGGAAAAAGAAGAGGGTGGCCGGAAATTCATCACCTGACCACGAAGTAGGCGGATGGACTGCGAACTTGAAATTCTGGTGACAACGATGCTTATCTCCACACCAATTTGATTCATTCAAATGAATGACGAGTTTCGGCTTGAAGACACTGAAAAAAGACTAGATAGCTGCAAGGGGGAGTGTTAATGAGGCGAGGCTTGACGGAGGAAAGACGGCGGCTGTAAGTTTTTTGTATTAAAACCCTAGTTATGGTTCGTTAGTTTTTTTCCCCACCTTATTGTTTTTTTTTAAATTTCAAAGCTTTTATTTGGCCGCATCTCCAGAGGCCCTACCACAATAAATAAAAAAAATAGTGGAAATTTAGATATGTGTTGGATTGCGTTTTTTGGGTGGTCCAATTAGGGCTGTAAACGAACAGAGCCGCTCGCGAACAAGTTCGAGTTCGGCTCGATAAAAGCTCGTTCGTTCGGCTCGAAAACCTTAACGAGCTCGAGCTCG
>JAOYMZ010052835.1:0-13820 GCA_025802335.1 Pinguicula primuliflora | reverse complement strand
GGATGTAGTTACTGCCATCTAACTTCTCGGTGATGATGACGGATGAATCTTCCTCCTCTTTGGGTTTGGAAGCATCTTTCTGAGCCCTCATAAATTCTTCAAACTTCTGGGTGAGGAGAGTTTCCATCTCCGGATCCTTCAAGGCTAGTTCCTTGGTCATCTTTCAGGGCTTGTTTCTGTTCTTCGCCGGGGAGTGTTTTACTGGTAGATGAAGAGCAACGCCTGCTCCGATACCATGTGTGATTTGTGTGAACGTGTGTTTGTATGGAAGAAACGCAGAATTTATGTGGTTCGGGTAATTCCCTACTCCACGAGAGGATTTTGTGTGATTCCTCTTCTTCTTTCTTTCTTAGCTTTTCTCGTCAGTTTTGTGTTGTACTTATACACCTGCACACACGTTCACCACCTTCCCATAATCTTGGGACTCTATTAAGGAAAAGATTTATACTAATCTTTTCCTTAATTATATTATCTTTTCCTAACTTATCCTAACAATTAGGTCTCATTTTGAAAAGCTATACATTGAACAGGATAAAGACAGGCCCTCCCTTCACATCCCAGCCAGAACTCTGGTGACTGAACAAGAAAACAAGATGCTGATCAACCCTTTTACAGAGCAGGAGATTGAGACTACAATAAGGAGCTGCTCCCCCTCTAAGTGTCCGGGTGCAGATGGGTTTAATTTCTACTTCTTGCAGAAAAATTGGGATGTAGTGAAGCAGGATTTCATAAACTTCATACAGGAGTTTCATGCATCGGGTAAGATAAGCAAAGGTTTAGCTGCTATAGTTATAACACTAGCTCTCAAGATCACTAGTCCTGTTACTCTAGACCAGTATCGCCCTATCTCGCTGATAAGTAGTGCGTACAAAATTCTTTCTAAGTTACTGTCAAGTAGACTGGGATTGGTAATGAGAAATCTGATATCTCCAAGTGAATCTGGCTTCTTGAAGAATAGACAAATCCTGGATGGGGTGTTGATCGCAAATGAGATATTACATAGTTATAAAGGATTGAAGAAACCTCTGATGCTTTTTAATGTTGATTTTTCTAAGGCTTTTGACTCAGTAAGTTGGAGTTTCTTATGTAGTATGCTGTCAAAAATGGGTTTCTGTCAGAAGTGGATTGAATGGATGAAATCTTGTGTCTCCTCAGCTCACGAAATGGTACGGATTAATGGAAGCTTGACAGGTTCTTTTGAGTTCAAGAGAGGTTTACGCCAGGAAGATCCTCTTTCTCCACTATTGTTCTTGACTGTAACAGAAGGATTAAGTCTATTATTGGAGCGAGCATGCGAGCTAAACTTCCTAAGAGGAGCAGAAGTTGTTGGGGTACGTTTGTCTCATTTACAATTCACAGACGACCCTTCTCCTTGTAGAGGGAACAAAAGAAAATGTTGTGGCTCTCAAAAGAAGCCTGAACATCTATGAATTATTATCTGGGCTTACTATTAACTTCAGTAAGAGCCAAGTCTTTGGACTCAATCTGCAAGCAAATCTACAGGAGCAGATTGCAACTCTGCTAAGCTGCAAAACTAGTAACTTTCCCTTCATCTACTTGGGCTTACCCATAGGAGATAATCCGAGCAGAGCTAAGATGTGGGAAACAATGTTGAAAGGGATGAAACAGCATCAGGAGATTTGGGAGAATAAGCTTCTGTCCTTTGCAGGAAGGGTCACGTTAATCCGAGCAGTGCTATCTAATCTAGTAATCTATTATTTGTCGATCTTCAAGGCTCCTAAATGCGTCCTGAAAATCATGATCAAAGTGATGAGAAAATTCCTCTAGCAGACAAGGCAAAACCAGGAATGACTAATTCACTGGATCAGTTGGAAGCACATCTGTCTGGAAATCAAAGATGGAAGCTTGGGTGTGAAAAATCTAAGCCAGATGAACAATGCTCTGCTTGCTAAGTGGATGTGAAGACTAAAGCAGGATCCTATGAGTCTTTGGGGGCAAGTCATATGTGCGAAATACCTCAGGCCCGATGATAGGATGGCAGACTTGAGAATACTCACACTGCCTGATAAAACATCCAAGGTATGGACATGCATATGGGAAGAAACTGTGAAGCAACACTGGTTCACAGATCATTTGTACCTGAGTGTGGCAGGTAGCTCCTCATTGCTATTCTGCATGACAGACTGGTCAGGAGATGGCTCTCTTGCTGAGCTATTCAGTGACCTATATAAGCTCTCTCAACAAAAAGATGTTACCATCCGTGAGCTATGTGATCCTGCTGGGCAAAACTCTCAGCCAACTGAATGGAATCTATCCTTTCGAAGAGGACTACGGGACTGAGAGAATGATTGTCTGCTCCTACTACGGGAAAAAATATCTCAACTTCACCTGGATCCCTCAAAGGAGGATAAGTGGAAGTGAAGATTATCAACGAACGGTATATTCACTGTGAGATCAGCTTATAAAATTCAGGGAACCATTCAACAGAGTTCAGACCCGGAGGATCGCAGCAACTTGGCGGAAGTCTGGGGCAGCATTGTGCCTAAGAGAATTCAATACTTCAGTTGGAGGTTATTGTGCAACTGTATGGCAACCATGGACAATTTACTAAGCAGAGGGTAGCAGATCACTCCAGAATTAGTTAGGTGCATCTGGTGTGGACTGCACCTAGAAACTGCATATCACCTCCAATTCGTGTGTGAACATGTGCAAGAACTATGGCAGGAGATTTATTCATGGCTACAGGTCCCAGCGGGCAACGACAAAACTTCTGCCTTGTCCCACCTTCGTAAACATATGAGTCGCTATACTTCTACTCAAAATCGAGATTCATGGAAAGCGATATGGCACGTCACGGTGTGGAGTTTATGTAAAGAACGAAATGAGGTTCGCTTTGATGTCGAATTAAAGTCTGAATACAGTTTCACGATAGCAGAATATATTAAGATTCATATTTTCCATTGTCTAAAAGCAAGAGTCAGATTCACAACTAACACCACGATGGATGGATGCAGCGTCCTGGCGTTCTTTTTTCTTAGATTAAATGTAGAATAGTGTCGGGGACGTGATTTTGTCATGTAAATACAAGAGCAATGGAATCAAAGTCTTTTTCTTACCAAAAAAAGATGTATTGGTCATCTATATAGTTTTTTTTATCAATGTGTATAATTATGATCGCATATAATGTCAATAGTCGAAAATAAAATGTTGCCTACATACGGTACATGCCATGGATTTAAACTAGACAACTAAGCTTAAGTTACAAAGCTCTCCACTAAAATGTTCGATTTTAAGTCTTTAGGTATTTAGTCCTTTTTGGATTTCAACATTTTCCTAAAAATTGGGGGTCACCACTCACCAAAGCAGTGGCTTTGGTGGTTTGGCCCCAGGACCCGGTGCTGCATCCTGCCATATGGCCGTGCGCCGCCGAGTCGAATTATTTGAGAAAGTAAAAAAAAAAATTGAAGAAGAAAACACTTCCTTATTTAAATTTCACCTGGAGATAAAATAGTGGAGAATATTGTGGATTTTTCTCCGGACAGTCCTCCCAGTACACGAGTTGAGCCTCCGCTTCTCTCTTGTCTCTGATCTGAAGAAACTCATTCACCGTCACATCGGCCCTCACCTCCACCATTCGCACACCGGAATCATTGGAAACAATCTCCATCGCCGTCGCATCATCCTCCCGGCACCACCGCAGTCTCCCCGCAAGAATCGGCGTGTCGACCAATGCGTGTCCCAGTGATTCCTTAATCCAGGCTGCGTGCAACCAACCAGAGTCGTCGTCTGAAGCCTTATTGTAGAAGAGAACGATGTGTAAGCTTGTATTTGCCATGGACGGCCCAGATCCATTTGAGCCAAGAACAAGTTTTGTGGATGTTCTTGGATCGGTTACCTTCACTGGCATCACGGTTTGTATCGCTTCGATGTGGAGTTTTCCATCCAGAGACGACGGCATTTTTTGGGTGTCGATGGTGGAAAAATAAGAGAGAAATTTATTGAACTGAAAATTTGGTTTGGGTTTTGGGTACTTGTAAAAAACAGAGTAGAGCAGCGAAAACACGTGAGGGGGGGAAGTACGTCATCATAGCAACCACCGGTGTCTTTAATGCAACAGTTTACATTGTTTAATATGTACATCGTTAGGTTGGTGTTAGCCGTTCAACTAGTGTAGTGGTTATAATTGTACCTTTATGGACACATGGGACAAACAGATGCATCAAATTTTCATGGGCTGATTTTTCTCATGCTCAAAAACTAAGGATAGTTCACCCCAATCTGGATTGGGTCTAGCATGACATTACATGGGACTCACGTAACATGATGTGAGAGTAAACATGTAAATCGGTGCGGTTCCGCAACACACCGTCGCGTCGCACCGGTTCTGGCCGAACCGCGCAGTTTTAAACCACATGGTTCGGCGATCCCCCGGTGCGGTGCATTGGGGGACTGGGACCCGGCCCGACCGGGGTATATAGGGCCGGGTCCCATTAATATAATATTTAAAAAATAATTTAAAACAGAAAAAAACAGGAAAAAAATGTTAAAAAAATAGAATAAATTTAAAAAAATATTTTATATTAAAATGTTAAATTTTGGCTTAGAAGTAAGATACATATTTTGGCTTAAAATTGTTAGGGTTTTAGAGAATAAGAGATACAAGATTTTAATGTCGAAAAAAACTCTCCAATGTGGAGAGGAAAAAAAACCACGGGAATCTATTATGAAATGTCAAATGAATACAAGTACATGAGGCCATATTCTAACATAAATGATAAAAACAATCACAAATCTTCATCGTCTTCGGGATTTTGGGTTCTTTTATTATCTCGCTCTCAATTTTGAATGCAAGATAAGACTTCTATCATCTCGGGTGTCAAACTTGTTCTTCTATCGGTCACAATGAGCTTTGCGGTGCTAAACGTCGACTTGGATAATACGGATGAGGCCGGAGTGTGGTGGATGTGTCGCTATTGCTATTGCCACGATACACCTTCGTACAATATTTGCAATGCGCCCATTGCTTCTTCGTACCATCCTCCTCAATCTCAACCTCATAATTGAACCAATTCCAAATTTCGGAAGTGAATTTCGGCTTCTTAGATGAACTTGCGGAAGAAGAAGCAATAATCAAGATCAAGATAATTATAGGGATAGTTGTAGGCAAGTAGAGAAGAAGAGAAGAAATTGTTGGTGAGAAAAAATGCTGAATTGTGAGGATATTTATAAATATAGAATTTAAAAAAATTGAAAAATCAAACATAACGGCCATATAGCCGTTATGTTCAAACGACCATATGGCCGTTAGAGCTCCAACGACTATATGGCCGTTGGTTGTTTTGTTTTTATATTTTTTTAATTTTTTTAAAATGGACATTTTTTGTTTTTCTCCTCTTTTTCTTGCCCAAATGACAACCCAAACCGTGTTCCCTTCATCTTCTACCTCTCAAGATTTATTCCTCTAATTCACGTGTGCCATAACCTCACGCTCAGCTTGTATGGGGTGTTAGTGATACTATTTGTGATGTTGACACTCCTATATTAGCCTAATTGTATATTGTGCATCCATTATGTGTTAGACAACATACCTAGTCTAGTGTTAGCAAAGTACAAGTAGGTTAGAAAAGTAATTCCTCTTGTATCTATTTAACATACACATGAGTGAAATGAAAGTAATAAAAATTTAATCCACAATCTCTTCCTCATCAAAATCTACACTTGTTCTTGATGTTTTTACAACATCTTCACCCTGTATCTTCAAGTTGATATGGAGCGACGTCTACAGTGAGTTGCTCTAACCTACAGACTTCCCAATCCTGTAATACACGACGAAAGCGGATATTAACAGCATAACTTCCATTAGCTCCAGTTAGTATTTCCTGCACAACTGCATTCTTTGCGAATTGTATTTTATCTGTGTAGTTTGTTCCTTATTATGTGGACATTTATTTTATTTTGAATATATGTAGTGTATGGTTCATGTAAGTAATTTATTTCTGGTATATTCGCTTACTTCTTTTATTATTGTTATTATAATAATAATTACTATTATTACCACTATTACTAGGACTATTATTATTACTACTATGATTAGTGCTACTATTACTAGGATTATGATTATGATTCTGATTATTATTATTAGTAGTAGTATTTATTATTATTATTATTATTTTATTTTATTTATTTTATTTTATTACTAAAATTAGAACTACTATTACTAGGATTATGATTAATGGTAGTAGTAGTATTATTTTATTATTATTATTATTATTTTATTTTATTTTTATTTTCATTTTATTTTATTTTATTTTTATCTTATCTTTTTTTTTCCTTTAGGTGAGGGTCTCCACGGAAACAGTCTCCCCATCCTGTTGAGGAGTGGGGGTATGATTGCGTACACCTTTCCCTCCTCAGACCCTACCTAAAGTGGGATTTACTGGGTATGTTTAGTTTGGTTTGATTTGTTGCAAAGATTCAGGCTCCCGACCTATATGACTGAAGGAGGCGAAATCACCAGAACGTATGCTCAAGTGTAGGTTACTACAAAATCATGATTCTGAACATTGTCAATATCAGTTATCGAAATTGATCATACCGTTGGAAAAGTTATACACAGGGGACCGAATGTCCCATGCATCGATGAAGTTCTGACGACTTCATCATCGTAATTTCGTTACACTTTTTTCCATTGAGTTAAATAAATTTGCCCACATTAAAATTAAAGATTAATTCCAAAAATTTGGAACTCTGTGAGAACTCATGACGGCCTCCTCAATATATAAAAAACTTTACAATACAACATACAAAGATATTCACTTTGTGAATACTATGTCTCCATCTGTCCGGGCTTATAATCTTTATAGTCCAATGTTGCTATCACGACCAACCTTAAAATTTCCCATACAACATATTGGGGATATTGGACTCAATTGTTGTTTCCATGTCAACTAGCATTTGATTCTTGAGCAGGTCAACAATTGCGTGAATGGGACCTTACAGGTAAATTATGTAGAAACATGAAAAACAGTGATGTTTCAATTCTCAACTACCGAAGGAGACAATTCATTCATTATTTGTGCCAGACAAGATAAGGTGATCACACTCTGACTGGTTTTCATTTTGTGTGATGTGCATTTTTGTAGTGGTTGTGGTATGATCATAATCACCACATACTGGGATTTGTTGTTCCAAGTCTTTATGTATTTACCTACCAAAAAAAAGTCTTTATGTATTTATTGTAAGGGTGCATTGTTATTGGTCACTCTAAAAAGGGTCATGGACCAACCGAGCTAGTTAAACACATGAATTTCTATGAATCTATCCATGTTCAATTGGAAAATGTTAGATCTGGGATGGAATTCTAACACCCAATGAGACGTTATTGAACTGAAAATCATAAAACAGCAAGCTATTATTTTCAAAGTAGACTTTGAGAAAGCTTTCGACAATATCAACGGGAGCTAACCCAAACGGGTAGCCTAGTGGCGGAGATCCTCAACTTAAGTCTCTCAAGACTGGAAGTTGGTGGTCGAATCCCACTAGTGACAAGGAACTCGCTTGGGCCACGACCGCGGGTATGGGCCCGAGTATTGCCTGGTTAGAGAGGGAAGGTCGCTTTGCATAAACCCTTATGGATTAGTTGAGGACAAGAATGTACCAAGGATACAAAAGAGTACAAGAATACAAGAGGGATTAGGCACGAGGACCCCCTCCCCCCACGCATGGAGACCGTGGAATAAAAAATCTGGACATTTTTAACAAATCTCTCCTAAGCAAATGGGAAGAAAGACTTTTTGATGGATCAGATGCTTACTGGAAACAAATTATGAGATCCAAATACGGAGATAAAGGAAGAACAAAGATTGGAAACCTAAGAGAACTCAACAGGAGGATGCAACCAACCAAGACAGCTTGGTCTGTTGACAATTAGGTGAATTTTGACTAAAGAGATCTCGAGTTCAAGTCCCAGCAAAAGAGCTTGGGCAGGCCTAATCTATAGGAACCTTTGGGCTGGGTGCAGGCCAGGAGTGTAAAAACTCTCGGATATGGGGAAGGAGCGGGAGTATTTCTCAATCCATGCCTGGAAAATTCTGGAATCAGTACCTGCCACTCAAGATCTCAATCCATGCCTGGAAAATGCTGCAAGATCGATTACCCACAAAAAAAAATCTGCAAAAGAGAAAGATCATCAGGGAAGACAAACCGATTGAATCTAAAATTTGTAAAGAATCAAAGGAAGACAACCATCACATTTTTCAAACTGCGCAACAACAAGGCAAGTATGGAAGGAAATTCGAGGCTGGCTAGACATGCAATCAACTGGATATGAAGGGATGGTCGCAGGTAGAGTTCATGGTAACAATAATGATACATGTACATAATTTTGGTCTACATAATTATGTACAACTAATAGGATGTATGCACATGGAATGACGCACTAATAAAACATGTGTGGTCCCAATTACAATGACACATGTACACATCCTATTGATTGTACATAGTTTTGTACACCAAAATTATGTACATGTATCATTATTGTTCATGGTAATGCGACCAGACAACATCGCCGAGAAGATCTGGACAACACTTTGGGCGGCGACAAATCGGCACATCTAAAAACACCGATGCACCGTCCAATTCAGCAGCAATATTTAACTAGAGATTTGATTCTACCAAAGATCAAAGCTGAGACTTGGTTGTCGTTCATCACAAAATGAAGGCGAGATCTCTCCAACTTTCAGGAAAGAATTCTGGAAAAATGACCCAATTTTGATTTTGACCATTTTGTAAGTAGTTATGAGATGGGCTTGAAGTTGGGCCATCACTAAAGGTTAGGCCGGAAATGGATCGGGAATTAAATCAGAAAATGGGCCGGAGAGCCATGAAATTTTTTGTATCTATGTAATACTTACCGAAGTTTATAATAGTTATGAGCTTACCAATAAAATATTTACACGAGTAGGTATATGCATCTGATTGGTGATGTTTTTTGGTTGGACAATAAGCATTGTGTCCATTTTACGGAGAAATTGATTTGCTAAGTACCATAGTACTTCATTACCGATGTCATTAGGTTTATTAGTGAGAATGTTGTGGAGGTTGATTATTGCACATATCTGTTGAAAAAATAGAGCAAATTATCGAACATTAGACCTTATCAATTTCCCTTTGTCGAGCTGTGTTGTGGACGCGCATATTACATTGAAAGCGATTTTAATACGATCGTGGTGCTAATCGTCAATACGTCGGTTGCTTCCGAAATTTACCACAACCACCTCCTTCACACAAGTACTTCGCGATCAGAGGTTGGAGAGACACCTGTTGGAACCCTTGCTCGAAAGAACTCCAAAAAAGAAAGAATATAGTTTGGATTGCTAATTGCAAAAGTGAGTTTTCGAACTCAACAAGGGCCTGTATTTATAGATGGAACTTTTCAACCGTTAGACTCCCACTATAACATGATCATCCATGACCTCTAGTGTTCGTAGAACTTCATACAAAATCGACCATGTTTATCCCACATTCAATTCATGCATATCCACAATATATTTCTTCTTCTCTAAGTGAAAAGAATTGACCGAAAAATTTAAATTCAATTAATTTATTATTTCTTGGGAAAGATAGTGAGCTTAAGAGTGATGGGTCGGCCCAACCACACACACGCAACCAGACCGGACTGAGCAAGCACATGCGCGAGTGGACCAGACCGGGCCAAATAGATGGATGGCAGTGATGGTGCACACGCACACGTGGGTCTAACTTACACTCACACCAACTCAACAAATGCCACGAGAAGAGAAAATTATGTAAATCTCTCTCCTCCCCCTTCCATTATCAATGTGGGACAAGGAGTATTACTTTTGCCTTTTCCAAAGGCATTACTCCAAAAATTTCTCGACTTTGGAAAAATCTTTCTCGCTAGTAAAAGAATAGCCACATACTTAAATGTCAATATATTTCTATTTGAATTGACAAGTTGTGAGTTTGATATTACAATAATGATTGTGTGTGAACTAAGTTTTGAACTCTTGAGTCAACTAGGTCTTGAACTCATAAGTCAACTAGGTCTTGAACTCATGAGTCAACTAGGTCTTGAACTCATTTGAGATTGAGTAACTATTCTCTCATCAAGTATACAACTCTTTAGGTGTACAAACTCCGCGCTACTATCACTTGACCAGGTCCATGCGTATGCCTTCATTTTATGAATTCTCTAAAAAGATCGACAGCATCTTTCATAGAAGGTGATCAGCCTTCACATTTACTAAGGTGCCTCACACGTCCCAACATATGGGAGAAAGTCATTAAGAGCTTCAAGCTCAGCCGCCATCACACCACATGGTCCTCTGTCCTCACTGATGAGTAGGATCCTTAGGTAGCACGTGACTCTCTACCCCATGCATGGGAGAGTCAACAACTATAATCCTTTACTCTCAAATCTTTGATAGAGCTGAAAGGTATCCTACGATTCTCTACCCACACGCATGGGGAGAGTCGTCTGTTTCTTCCTCTGCCCCTTAGTTGGGAGAATCCTAATATGACACATAACTCTCTACCCCATGCATGGGGAGAGTCGTCTGTTTCTTCCTCTGCCCCTTAGTTGGGAGAATCCTAATATGACACATGACTCTCTACCCCATGCATGGGAGAGTCAGCCACTGAATTCTCTACTCTCTCCATTTTCTAAGCAAAATAGAAATTTTCCATAGACATCCGAACAGAAACTTTCCATAGAAGAAATATAATAGTATTTTATCGATTGATAATGTATTACATCATTTTTGTAATGTTTGTTAATGTTCTTTATGTTTACAGAATAGCTTTTTCATGTATTTATGTTCTTTTTCACGTCTTTTAACATGTTTTTGTTCATGTTTTTTTGTTAATGTTTTTATGTTCTTTATAATTTTACGCATTATTTACGTTTTGTTTGTATTAACAAATTTAGAGATTTCGTTTGGATTTAGAACAGAGTTATGAGAAGCATAAGAAACATACGAGAATTAAAGTATAAATATTTTGAGTCTGATGATGAGGGACCAGTGATGGATGAAGAAAAGTTTGAGCCAAACGGAAATTATGCTAGTATAACGAAAATGAAGACTAGTTTTCGAATACTTATTTTATTTTGTTGAATTCACTCAAAATTAATATTTTTTTATTATCATGCACTTCAACATTTATGTTATTTTTAAGAAACATCATTAGTTAGTTATTATTAATATTTAAATATTTTATATTTTTAAATTTAAAAAAAATATGAATCGGCGGGTGACGCCTAGTCGGCCTGTGCACTGGGCGGTCATCTTCTACCCAATATCCACCTAATACTTTTTAGAACACTCGGCCCCAATACCGCTACTCTGTTCACATAGACCAAGCCCCCAAGAATTTAAAAATGGGTTGTTTATTTATTTATAAATATATAAATTTGCAATTACTTAATCAATCCCGACTAGGGGGCCAGTAAGACTCATCACATGCAAATTCACAAATAATTATTCATAATTTTGAACTTGGACTATTTAGCTAAGCATTATTTATAGACAGGTAATGCAGTTATTTTTTATAGTCCTATCCCGTTAGGTAAAACCAACGCGTTAGCGCAATAGGCTGCAAATTGCATAGGGAAGTAGATTTTAGAAAATTAGGGCAAAAGTGTTTCTTACTTTCATTCCACAATAAAATGGGTATTTATACAAAATGGGATAAATTACTATTTTACCCTTAAATACCAACACTCCTCCCTTAAGATGGGCGAAAGATATCAAATAAGTCCATCTTGTTACATAATCTTGACAAATCAATATAGTTAAGTTCTTTGGTGAGGCAGTCAGCTATTTGCTCCTTCGTGACCACATGTTTCTGTTCCAACATTCCACTATCTGGCTTCTCCTTGATGAAGAACCTGTCAATCTCCACATTTAGTTCTATCGTGCTAGACATGATTATTGGTAATACTAATTGTAGCCCGACTGTCACAACACAACTTCATCTTGGTTTCTTGCTTCAATTTGAGCTCTGACAATAACAACTTTAGCCACAATATCTCAGCAACTCCCAAAGTCATGGCTCGGTTGTCATCCGTTATTCTTCCATGAGATCAGATTACCTCCTACAAACATGCAATACCCTGAGGTCGATCTCCTGTCATCAGCACAACTAGCCCAATCAGCATCACAGAATCCCTCAATATCCAAGTGACCGCTCTTCCTGAAGATAAGTTCCTTGCCTGGTGCACTCTTCAAGTACCTCAGAATATGATACACAACATCCATATTATCCGTCCTAGGATCATGCATATAACGACTCACCACACTCACAGCAGATGATATGTCAGGTCGGGTGTGAGTCAGATAGATCAATCTGCCCACCATACTCTGATATCTCTTCTGAGCAATTGGTTCTCCTCCATCTACTCTCAACTTGACCTTCTAGTCAATAGGTGTGACTACTGACTTACACCCCAGTATTTCAGTATCAGTGAGAAGGTCTAATGTATACTTCTTGTGTGACAGAACTATCTTATCCACTCTATGTACTATCTCAATTCCAAGGAAGTAGTGAAGTAGTCCTAAATCCTTCACCTCAAACTCCCTTCCCAACTTCTCCTTCAGCTCAGCAATCTCTCTCTCAACATCACCCTTGATGATCATATCATCTACAAACACTGTCAGAATAGTGATATGATCCATATGGAGTCTGAAAAATACGGTATGATTAGCATTAACCTGCTGATAGTCCATGCCTATCATAGCTCTTCGAAACCTGTCAAACCATGCTCGTGGAGACTATTTCAGTCCATAAAGAGACTTCTTGAGTCAAAGTACCTTATCCACTTTTTCCTTGGTCTCAAACCCAGGAGGTATCTCCATGTACTCCTCCTCGAGCAAATCACCATGAAGAAATGCATTCTTCACATCAAGCTGCTACAACTTCCATCCTCCATTGACTGCAAGGGAGACAAGCGTCCTCACAGTGCTCATCTTTGCTATGGGTGAAAATGTCTCATCATAGTCTATGTCGTATGTCTGACTGTACCCCTTTACCACAAACCTTGCCTTATATCGTTCAATGCGTCCCTCTGAGTTCTGCTTCAGTGTGTAAACCCACTTACATCCAACAGCTTTCTTTGCTGGTGGTAGTACTCCCAACTCCCAACTCTTGTTCTTCTCAAGAGTTCCAAGTTCTTCAAACATAGCTGCCTTCCACTTTGGATCAGTATTCAAAACCTTCCATAAGTTAAGAATAGAGACCTTGTCCAATGATGCAATGAATGACATATGTGCCGGTGATAAATGAGAATATGACACATAATCGTCAATATCATAACCATATCGATCAGAAGGAACCCCCGCATTAAAGTAAGAGGATCTCTGCACTGCAACAGGAGTAGGAGCATAAGAAGCAGAAACAATATCATCCATAAGACTAGGAGCCGCATCCAAGATAAGCATCTCCAGAGAAGGGACGGGTGAGGAACTGGCAGATAGATCTCAAACCAACACAGTATCCTCCCCCTGGACCTGTGTCTTACCACCCTCATGTGAGCTCTCACGTTCATTAACTCCAACCGGTATAATAGGAAAAAGGATAAGACCAATATTCACAACACTCTCAGGCTCAGTCCCACGACTAACACCTCCATCTCCAGTTTCACTCTCCACTCTACACCGCATATCCGATAACTCATAGAAATGAGACACCATCTCAGAAAAATAAGGCTCATACTCCCGAAATGTAACGTCCATATGATGAGCACAAATTATGTTATATTTTGAACTCCGTTTTAAGGTCATTATATGTGATTTTACTCCCTAATCAATCTCATTGTCTTTAAGATTTGTATGAAAATTAGC